>JADLZN010007846.1:0-230000 GCA_018155175.1 Sinocyclocheilus anophthalmus
TCAGGATTTGCTGACGGTTCCCCAAACAAGCGTAATCTCTGAGGTATGAAGGAGAAAAGGGGAAAAGCAGAAGGAAAAGGAGAGCATATCTATTCAGATTATGCTGATTATTTTGAAAATAAACAAATCAAAAATAGAGATGTCTCTGGTTCCTTTTGAGGTTCAGAGAGAACTTCAAGGGGGCATAACATGTAAATGGATTTAAAATTAGATGACTTCTATTATTAAAACAGGGTAATCAATATGATATTAGGAACAATCAGTAGCACTAGTGATTAACTGATTTGTGTTGGGCAACACACCATGGTTGGTCACAGCTGCTGCGTGTTCAGCTCACATGCTGGGCCATGCCATGTGTGTGCCCCGCCCTCCGTAGCGCGTTATTCACTGTGCCACTAAAAACACCCAATAACTTAATGATTCATCTCTAGATAGACAGTTAAAATGTAATTAAATTTAGATTTAATTAACTAGTAACTGAGCAATAGCATTCAGGAAGGATACATCTAGATAGTGAAATTCGCTGAGACTAATTGAAGATTGAGAAACATAGAAAAGAAGAAAAAGAAGGAAGAGAAATGGAAAAAAATCAGAAACCAGGGATTAGGTTAAAATTTCAAAAATGTTTTTTTTTTTTTTTTTGACTTCACAATGCACACACTGCGATTAGGAGCTTCAATTAAAGAGTGTTAACCCCTAATTGTTAAAGCTATTTGAGTAGCTTAGCCTAAAATGAAACTATGCTAAGTCGTGTTAGCTTAGCTGCTTCAAATGGTTTGTTTACAAACATGGCGTGTTGTGCTATGTGACGTTAGCACTTCCTGTGACAAGTTGTTGACACGGTAACCAATGCATGCCAGTGCAATTAAAAACAGTTGAATGTCTGTCTATTTTAAAAAGTTGCCCACAGTTTTAGAAAGTGGTGCTTTCAGCCTTCAAGACTTGTTGCATTACATTAGCACTTCGGTGAGTGCTTCTCTAATGCAACAATAAACTTCTTGCACTTGTTTAAAGAATTACAAAACGGGTTTACTGTAAGTTAAAACCGGTTTAAACATATATGTAGTTATGTTTGCCTCACATATGAGTACTAAAGTACAGTATTACACCTTTAATTTCACTCAGCGAGTGAAACACAGTAATGACCACCAGGTTGCTAGGCTTGAATATATATACAGTCAAAGTGTAGATGAATTGCTTCAATCTAATTATAAAATATAAGGCCTTTATGCTGTAGAAAGAGGAGTAACACTCAAATCTACCTTGATATAACTGTACTGAGATTTCTTCTTCAAAGAAACAATTTAAACAATACTGCAATTTTGTGATTTCTTCACTAAAGCATATTACATTATGGTACAGTTTGGACATGCCGCTGAGCTGAGATTCAGACTTACGCTTTGTCAAGACAGATTTATGCTTTAATACTGAAATTAGGGTTTCTTTGCTAAAAATCAGATTAAACTTACACTGATACCATTAAGCATGAAATACATAAAGACTCTCACAATTATAATAGCGGTACCAATTCAAACCCCCACTTTATCTGCATCTCAACAAGCCAGCAAATAGGGACACCACCAGGCATCTGAAGTCACGTCCTATTTTAAACCTGGGCTATCAAGCACACACTTTTAAGTTGCCAGTGTTTAAACTCATAACTTTCGTTTTATCACGCCCGCATTCTCTCCACCAATCTGTAGCGAATTTAGCTCACAACAGGAAATATGAATAATTAACCATAACTAATTATGATTAATTATTAATATTTTAGATCCACTGTAGATATTTAGCTGACCACTCAGGGTCAACCGTCTTGTCAATTCTAAGAACGTTAATTTCCTGGTTAAAGGAAATAACTTTCTTACTGTACAATTCTATAAGTTTGTAACGTAAATCTGCATGATTATTGACTCCGGTTATGAGTAAACAATGAACACGTCAAGTGTGATACAAGTAAGGTTTTATTAACTACATAAACACTTAAACTAGTCTAACATACTACATAAACACATTAAACCGGTCTAACACACACACACACACACACACATACAGTTGGTATAGGAAAGGGTTAAATTTTAGCACTAAAGAAAGAGACATAAGGACTGACATTTATGGAACCATTTTGCATATTCAGCAGATCTAAAACCTGAGGGAAAACGTCAGATTCTTAGTTCAAACAAACCTTGTAAAAAGGTGTAACTGATACTTAATGCATCAATTAAATCGACTAAGTTTGATACTTGCGTATGTCTGAAAAAGATTCCTGATGCAATCTTAAGGCCCCAAGATCTTGCTGAAGTTGGTTGATGAGAAAGAGCTAGTTTGAGTCAGAATCACTTGATGAATGAAAAGGACTAGGCCGGAGCCTGGCACGAGCTTTGGTATCCTGGAGCGTTTCTCACATCTTCATCTTAGCATCTGACCGAACCACCAACTGGGCGGGTCACATGGAGTGTGGCCTTGTAAAGCCTGCAGAGATTCACGCCTCTAAAGATGGGTTCGTCCAATGAGGAAGGATGAAATCCCAAGCGGGAGGTTGGAAAATACTGGGTGCTTTTTAGGAATCTTTGTCTGTAAGCCTGGTATTTTGCATATGTAATTCGCTGGAGTGTTGAGGCACGAATTAGTACAGATTCTTAGAACATCAATATGTTGCATAGGTATCAGCATATAATATACACACTTGTTTCGATCATAAGAAGGCGAATTCATAGATACTAGACATGAAATAGGTGAGGTTATATTAACTAGTGGTCTATGATAACATGAATAAAACAGCATACACTACAACAGACAATATACAAGACAGTAATGGTATACACAATGACCAAAGGATATGGATATTCAATCAAAGAAAGGTTTTCCTAAGAATTAATTAGAGAACAGTCCATTTCACTGGGCATTGTGTGTCTTTCTCATGAGGAAAATGAGGGAGTTTCTCCCCTACATTCCTTTAGGCCATAAAACCAGTGATATCATGATTAGTTGTCATGGTGATCAAGGTGGGGGATGGTGTTCAAGCGAAGCCCTGGCATCCAGTCTATTGAATGAGGGGACTGTGACGATTTGTTAATCTAATGAATAATTGATTTGTTAAATCAAATAAAAATTAGTGTGTCAGATTGGTCGAGACGCTACAGGAACTAAATGAGAGAGACACCACATCTAAGGCCTTACAAGGCCACCTGCATACAGGCAGAGCTGAGGTCCAAACCCTGACTCAGCAATTAGAGAGGGGCGTGACTTGGTTCAGAAAGAATTTAAACAGACCTACCGACTGCGCATAGACTTAAGCAAAAGGCAGCCGGCTGAACATCACGTCGCCAGAAGTGCAAGCCCTCCACGCATGTGCACAGCTACGAAAGGGGGGAAAGGGAGCCAAAGCCTTCTGCTTGACATTTCACAAGTCAGCTCCCTGAAAACCTCTTCAGCTGCAACAAAAAAAAAAAATTTTCAGGCAAACCGAAACAACGCAACAAGGTGAATTCAGTATCACAAATGAACTGAAATATGCATGGAGACCACAAGGTGAACAGACAGGGAAAAAACGAAACAGAACTTCCCCTGGCCAGCAGGCCAACCCCCTCAGCCAAGAGTCTGAACCTGAGAGGGGGGGGCGAGAGCCACTGTTCACACGACACCAATCAGCAGCCACAAGGGGGTGGGGCAAGGACCTGTCCAGAGGATCACTGCAGACACACACACACCGTGTGACCCCACAGACCCAACGAGCTGGCCAGAGACAACACATCTGGCAACCTAAATAATCTCAGACCCAGAGTCTGAACACGGACTGATCGCTGCCCCAGACACCAAGCAGGGCCAGCATGAAACTCCCCATGCTCACTACCACAGACTTCGACAAGCTTACTCCAAAGCTCACAATTACCCTAGGATGGCGGAGGACACCAGCTGCAAGAAGACATCTAGGCATTAGGGCCTGCCGCACAATGCCTAATCAAAAGCTGCGTAACCTGACACAGAAGGCCTTAACAAGCACAAGGCCTCCACTAAAAGTGTTTGTCAAACCCCACTGATTCTGAACTTAACAACTCAGAATCCAAAGCGGGCACCAGAAGGCACCCAGCATTGCCACAATGCAAAAAACCCTTCTACAGAAAGCCCCTAGAAAGAAGAGGACAGAGCCATCACCATGGCAAAAGACCCAGGTTCCAGACCAACCACTGGGAAAAAGCGTCCTCATCCTGCAAACACCACGGGATGTCCAACAGCAGTCCACCACAACATCCTCCTCCACAACCTTCACACAGGTGCCGAACGGAGGCCACACAAGGACAGCTGGACACGCCTACATCTGAGTTACAGGAGCTGCTGACACTAACAAAAGAGCTCCTTGAACAAAACTCAAATAAGGAATACTGAGAAGGACAAACTTCTGACTCCATGCCTGATGCAACACAGCATCAGACCCCTCCAAGGGAGGAGCATCCCTTGAAACCGGTCGACACCCCTAGAAGCAGCAAGACAACGTTGGATTGAGCAACGGGCACACATGCCCAACAGCGAAAGCTCTACAAACACAACTCAGGCAAGCTCAAGTCGATGCCGCCACAAGAGCCAAGCGACACCGCAAAAATCAGATTTCTAGTGACGTTCGGGCAGAACAGAGAGCTAACAACCCAATGCTCTCTCCTGACATCATCCTAGTTTCAGTCGAAAACTCTCTTGCACACTACAAAATCTCCAAAACAATTACCTGCAATCCCTGGAACCACCTGAACTCTCACCAGTGAGAGTCTAACCCGACTATCCCACATCGCGGGTACCACGGATAGCCTACTGGCTAACAGCATCAACAAAAACATCCTAACCGGACTAACTCACTTCAGGATGACAGGGGACACAGCCCCGACACCTGCTGCATAAGCTCAATGACCCACACCTTGCTACAGCCTACATCACCACAGCACACAACCTGACAGCATCCACCACGGCACCCAACAGCCAAAAAGCCACCACTGGCTCACAGCCGTGAGTGGCAGGTGTGTGTTCTATTGTTCTGCACCTTGACATCGCTCGGTGTTGTCTATTCTATGGACAACAACGTTCGAAAGGTGGGAATTTGTAGCGTCTGGACCAATCTAACACACAATATATATTTTGTTAGCTTGATTTCACAAATACTTTGTAACACCCTAGGACGCCGAACAAGACCCTGGTTTCGTGGTAACCCGATACATTTACAACCTTGGGGAATGCGAGCCGGCTCTCATTCTGTTTTCTCCAGAAACAAAGGGTACAAATGCACAGGAGAAATGGACTGTTATACTAATTAATTCATAGGAAAACCTTACTTTGAATGAACACACATATACTTCAGGCCATTGTGTATATTATTGCAGTTTTGTATTAATCTGTTGTATTATAAACTATTTTTATCCATGCTTACGATAAACCACTCATTCATGTAAGTAACTTACCACTGTCTAGTATCTAAATTATGGAATTCGTCTTCGGAGATCTAAAGAGAGTGATATTACATGCTGATACCTTGCAAACCTTATGGAGTTATAAGAATCAGTACTAATTTCTGCATACAACCACTCAAGTGAATACATATGCAAAAATACCCATGATTAGAGAACAAAGGGCCATAAAAACGCAGAACTCCCACTTGTGATTCCGGACTTCCTCATTGGACAAGTCCTTCTTGAGAGGCGTGAATCTTTGCAGGTTTTAAAGGCCGCACTTCATGTGACCCGCCCATGTTGGTGGTTCGGTCTTAAGCTAAGAAGATGTGAAAAAAAACGCTTCAGGATATCAAAGATTGTGCCAGGCCTTTAGGCCTAGTCCTTTCCATCCCAAGGACTCTGCAAACTGGTTCTTTCTCATCAACCATCTTCAGCAAGATCTTGGGGCCGTAAGGTCGCATCAGGAATCTTTGTTCATACAGATGTGCAAGTATCAAACTTAGTCGATTTATTTGATGCATTAAGTATCAGTTACACCTTTCTACAAGGTGTGTTTGAACTCAGAATCCGACGTATCCCTGAAGGCTTTGATCTGGTGAATATACATGCAAAGTGTTCCATAAAATCCATTCTTTATGCCTATTTCTATGCTGAGTTAAACTTTAACCATTTCCTATACCAACTGTATGCGTATGTGTGTGTGTGTGTGATGTGTATTTAGAAGGCTTAATTGTTTATGTAGTATGTAGACTTAGTTTAAGTGTTTATGTAGTTAATAAACCTTACTTGTATCACACTTGACGTGTTCATTGTTTACTCATAACCAGAGTCAATAATCATGCAGATTTACGTTACAAACTTAAAGAATTGTACAGTAAGAAAGTTATTTAACCAGGAAATTAACGTTCTTAGAAATGACAAGACGGTTGACCCTGAGTGGTCAGCTAAATATCTACAGTGGATCTAAATATGAATAGTTAATTATAACTAGTTATGTTAATTATTCATATTTCCCATGAGTGGATTCGCACTCTATAATATATATATATATATATATATATATATATATATTATATACACACACGTTGATATTCTGATGATATTTTTTTAATATAGAACCTGTCTGACAAAGGGAAGCATGCTTAAATAGCAACACATTATGCTGCGATCTAAAGAAATTCAAGAACCGATGAGAATCAAAACCGTTCACATGTATCAGTCTGGAAAGGATTATAAAGCCATTTCTAAGGCTTTGGGACTCCAGCAAACCATGGTCAAAGCCATTATCCACAAATAGAGAAAACTTGGAACAATGGTGAACCTTCCAAGGAGTTGCCGGCCAACCAAAATTACTCAGAGCACAACGACGACTCATCCAAGAACCCAGAACAACATCTAAAGAACTTCAGGCCTCACTTGCCTCAATTAAGGTTAGTGTTCATGATTCAACAATAAGAAGAGACTGGGCAAAAACGGCATCCAAGGCAAAAGCCACTGCTGACCAAAAAGAACACGAAGGCTCGTCTCTCATTTGCCAAAAAATATCTTGATTATCCCCAAGACTTTTGGGCAAATATTCTGTGGACTGATGAGAAAAAAGTTGAACTTTTTGGAAGGTGTGAGTCCCGTTACATCTGGCGTAAAACCAAAACAGCATTTAATAAAAAGAACATCATACCAACAGTCAAAAATGGTGGTTGTAGTGTGATGATCTGGGGCTGCTTTGCAGCATCAGGACCTGGACGACATGCCTTAATTGATGGAACCATGAATTCTGCAGTCTATCAGTAAATCCTGAAGGAGAATGTCCGGCCAGCAGTTTGTGACCTCAAGCTCAAGCACACTTGGGATATGTGTAGCAGGACAATGATCCAAACCACACCAGCAAGTCCACCTCTGAATGGCTCAAGAAAAACTAATTAAGGTTTTGGGGTGGCCAAGTCAAAGTCCGAACTTAAAACCAATTGAGATGCTGTGGCATGACCTCAAAAAGGCTCGAAAACCCTCCAATGTGGCTGAAATAAAACAATTCTGCAAAGAAGAGTGGACCAAAATTCCTCCACAGCGATATGAAAGAATATTGACAGTTATCGCAAACGCTTGATTGCAGTTGTTTCTGCTAAGGGTGGCACAACCAGTTATTAGATTTGGGGGGCAATTATTTTTCACGTAGGGCCAGGCAGGTTGGACAGCTTTTTTCCCTTAATAAAAATAAATAATCATTTAAAAACTGCATTTTGTATTTACTTGCATTATCTTTGTGTAATATTAAAATTTGTTTGATGATCTGAATCTTTTAAGTGTGACAATATGCAAAAAATTTTAAAAACCGGAAGGGGGGCTAACACTTTTTCACACCACTGTACATACATGTGTGTGTGTGTGTGTGTGTGTGTGTGTGTGTGTGTGTGTAGTGGATACGTTTAGCTTTTAAAACAGTAATGTGATTGGCTAAGCCATTTGAATTTTATTTTGACTAATTTTAATTAACACTTAAAGTACAATAATAAAATAAAAAGATGAAAAAAGAAGAAAAGAAAAGAAGAATAAATATAAGTAAGAATTTACAAAATTTTCTAAAACAAGGTCCAAGGACAAACAAGACTTCAGAGAACCCTTTGAACAATATAAATACATTAGGAGAGCGGAATTTTAGTGGTATATGTGTAACCTGTGGTGGCTGATTCTTCCTAAAAGACATGCATTATTACTACAGCGGATGGACTTTAGATGTAGATAAAAGGGGTATTGTGAAATAGATCACTAGAATCACTTCAATAGAAACACTTGGTTTAAGCTGTTTTGATTATATAAGATATGACGGAGCAGCCTTTACAAGATTCTAAAAGGAAACACACAGGATTCAAAAAGGGGGAAAAAACAAGTAGTATTGACATCAACCAGCACCCTCAAACATCACAGCAGTAGCTGAAGGAAAAGAATATCACAACAGTAAAAAGTACCCAAATATTAGTGTTCAAATAGGATTTTTAAGATGTTAAATGCCATAATTTGTTCTTTAGCTGGAACAAACAAATCACACTCCACTGAAATACAAATGACCACAAATTATGCTGTCAAAAAGGGACTCATAAGCAATCCCAGGAGCACTAACTAAACCATCTTACAAAAACACAGGGCTAACCAGAACAATGCCGTTCTCACAAGGTTAAATCGGCATCATTATTAACAACTTTAAAGCTTTTGAATAGATGTTCATATGCAGATAGAGTATTCATCTAAAAGTGCTTGTCTTTGCTGAAAACAGGCACATTTGTTAAACTGCATTTATGCAATTAATGGAATAATTCAAAGTAGAAATGTTGGTTGAAAATATCAGTCCTGTGTCTTGTGTTTTGCTCCCCACGTGCTCTAGGCAAGGCAAGGCAAGTTTATTTGTATAGCACATTTCATACACAATGGTAATTCAAAGTGCTTTACATAAAATAAAATAAAAACAATAAATCACACAAAAATAAAACAAGGAAATTAAAAACTTTGAAAATTATAAAAAATAAAAAAAAATTGATTTAAGAGGTTTAAAATGAATTTAAGAAAACGATTATACATATAATATAGTGCAATCAGTTCGGACATCGCACAGTGCTCATTCAATAAATGCACAGCTAAACAGATGAGTTTTGAGTCTGCATTTAAATGTGACTAATGTTTTAGAACATCTGATATCTTCTGGAAGCTGATTCCAACCACGGGCGGCAAAATAGCTAAAAGCGGACTCCCCTTGTTTAGTGTGAACCCTTAGTATTTCTAACTGACTTGATCCTAATGATCTGAGTGGTCTGTTAGGTTTATATTCAGTGAGCATATCTGCTATATATTTAGGTCCTATGCCATTGAGTGATTTATAAACGAGTAAAGTACTTTAAAATCAATCCTAAATATAAATGGAAGCCAGTGTAAGGACCTGAGGAAAATCTGAGTGTGATATGCTGAGATTTTCTGGTTCTAGTCAGAATCCAGGCAGCAGCGTTCTAGATGAGCTGCAGCTGTCTAATGGTCTACTTGGGAAGGCCGGTGAGGAGACCATAACAATAGTCCACCCTGCTGGTGATAAAGGCATGAACAAGTTTCTCCAAGTCTTGACTGGAAACAAAACATCTAATTCTTGCAATGTTTTTGAGATGATAGTATGCTGATTTAGTTACTGCTTTGAAACTAAGGTCTGTCTCCAGAATCAAACCAAGATTCCTGACTTGATTTTTAGATGTTAGACCCCTAGAGTCAAGGTATGCACTCACCTTGAGAACTTCATCTTTGTTTCCAAATGCAATGACTCGGTTTTTTCTTTGTTTAACTGAAGAAAATTCTCGCACATCCAACTGTTAATTTCAACAATGCATTGGCAGAGGGAGTCAATGAAGCTGTAGTCATTTGGAGATAAGGCTAGGTAAATCTAGGTATCATCTGCATAGCTGTGATAGGCGATTTGGTTCTTTCTCATTATTTTACTTAGTGGGAGCATATACAGGCTAAACAAGAGCGGTGCAAGAATTGAGCCTTTTGGGACTCCGCATGTCATGGATGTCCAATTAGACTTATGCTCTCCTATACTCACATAATAACCTCTCCCTTCTAAATATGACCTGAACCATTTAATTACCATGCCAGAAAGCACGACCAAGTTTTCAGTCTTCTAGTGTAGTGTTATGATCGAAAGTATCAAATGCAAGCACTGAGATATAGTAGTTCCAGCACTGATATTTTGCCAGAATCAGAATTTAAGCGGATATCATTTATTATCTTAATGAGTGCCGTCTCTGTGCTGTGATGCGGTCGGAAACCAGATTGAAAATTAGGTATCCATTTGAGTTTAAGTATTTTTTCAGCTGATTAAAGACTACCTTTTCATTAATCTTTCCTATAAAAGGAAGATTTGATTTTGGTCTATAGTTGCTCAATATGGTGTTATAAAGATTTCTCTTTTTCAGAAGGGGTTAAACAACTGCAGTTTTCAGGGAGTTTGAAAAAGTCACAGAAAGAAGTGAGGCGTTCACCACTACTAAGAGATCTGCTTCCAAACAGTTAAAAAATATGTCGGAGGTGTGTCAAGATAGCAGGTTGACGATATAAGGTGCTGTACTATTTCTTCCAAAAATTTGCTATCAATTTCTTCAAAAGCAGAAATAGTATCTTCTTTTTGATATTGTGGACGAATATGTCTAACCTCTGCATAACTCGGGGATGTGCTAATCGCCTTCCTGATATTATTGATCTTCTCAGAAAAGAAGGAAGCAAACTCATTGCATTTGCTGTCGGAGAGCATTTCACTGGCAATCTGATTTGGGGGGTTTGTCAGTCTCTCAACAGTAGCAAAAAGAGTGCGAGTGTTGTTTAAGTTACTGTTTATAAGGTTTGAGAAGAATGACTGTCTAGCTTTGCCTAGTTCCACATTGAAAGTACGAAGGCTGTCTTTATATATGCTATAGTGAATTTCAAGTTTCGTCTTCCACAACATCCGCTCAGCTTTTCTGCATTGTCTTTTCATACTCTGAACTGCTGTTGATTTTCTCCAAGCTGATTTCTGTCTGCCAGTCTTCCTGCTGACTTTCAAAGGAGCAATGTCATCAATAACATTCTTAACTTTTGAGTTAAAGGAATCAAGGAGAAGATCAACAGAGTCTGCAGAAATGATTGGTGTTAGAGATATAGCCTCCATAAATAGCACATAGTGTTTTCGTAATGCATTCTTTCGACTGAGAACGATCTAGATTCAGTGGTAACAGAGATCAATATATCAAAGAAAAATACAGAAGTGATCAGTTAGTGCTAAGTCCTTAATAACAATGGATGAAATGTTTAGACCTCTACTGATGAGTAACTCTAGAGTATGTCCCCGATTGTGTGTGGGTTCATGCACATGCTGAATCAGGTCAAAAGTATTTAAAACAGTTATAATTTCTTTTGTAGTTTTGTTTTCTGCATTATCTATGTGAATATTAAAATCCCTTGCAATAGCAAAACAGTCAAACTCTGAGGAAATCATTGATAGCATTTCTGTGAACACTTCAACAAAGGCTGGAGAGTATTTTGGAGGCCTGTAAATAATGATAAACAGAATGCGTGGAGCACCTTTCAACACAATCCCTAGATATTCAAAAGACAAGTACTGACCAAATGACACTTGCTTGCATTGAAAGACATCTTTAAATAGAGCAGCTACACCTCCACCTCTCCTAACAGTCCTGCAAACACTCATGAAAGTGAAGTTAGGAGGGGCTGTTTCATTGAGGACCGTTGCACTGCAGCTGTCTTCTAGCCATGTTTCATTTAGAAACATAAAATCCAGGTTGTTTGTGGTTATTAAGTCATTGATTAGAAATGATTTATTTTTTAGTGAGCGAATGTTTAAAATGCTAACTTGATGGCGTTGCATTTTGTCTCAACCGCAATATTAGTTTGATGCATAACAGGCCGCAGATTAGATAAGTCAGCCGTACGGCTTAAGAAGCCCTTAGACTTTCTATCACGTGATAAAACAGAAATAGAGAAAACTACAGGCACACTGGGTTCCCGCTTGTTCTGTAAACATTTGTGAATGTTGCTGCTATTATAGCGGGGACCCGACACATATCACTGAGAGCTGCTATCAGTTGTTTTTGGTTCACCTACAGCAGATGGAGGGTTTGGGCCCTGGCGTTGTGGCAGCAGACGGAGAGCTCTCACAGGAGGAGGAAGACAAGCTGGGCCCACAGGCTTTGGTGGTTGTGGGGCCCGCCGTTTTTAGTTGATATCTGGGGGCTTGCAGCAAAAAGAGTGGGAGAGTCTGGTCCCAGAATAAACCAGTTCCTCCATTTTCTGTGAGAAGCTTAGAAGTGGAGATGTTGGAGAGAGGGATAATGTGTCTGGTGAGCGAGGCTGTGGCTCTGTTGTTTCCGGTGGCTAAAATATGTTGTCCTGGCTTCCCTGGCTGTTTTCCAGAAAGTCGTCCTTGGATGCTGAGTCTTGGAGCTGTTCTGATACGTCACAGTCTGTCTGTGATGAGCACTGTGGGCAGGGCTCAGCCGTGATGGTATCCATGAGCAGGGCTTGTTGTGGCTGCATGGTGTTATCAGTGTCCTTGTGGGATGTGTCAACCACATGATGACTCGGAAGCTGATATGAAGTCCTGTGGTCACTCATACTCTGTCCAGGTGTGTGTGTGCCATTCAGGTTGAGTAGTTTGGCACACACTACTGAAGGATGACGGATGGAGAAGTAGATGTTGTCCTTTAGCACTCTTGCACCAAGTTTGTTTAGGTGGAGGCCATCCAGTTTAAACAGTTGTCTATGGCCCCAGAAAAGATTGAAGTTACCGATGAAATTGACTCCTTTTAAGCTGCAGATTCTCTGTAGCCATGTGTTCAGCCCAAGCAAACATGAAAACATATTAGTTCCCCTTGCTGGAAGTGGTCCACTGATGAACGACTGAACTTTAAGACTTCGAAGTGTTTCAAAGAGTTCACTGAAGTCCTTCTTAAGGAGTTCTGACTGCTCTTTCCGAATATCATTCTTCCCCACATGGATGATGATTCGATTTGCAGTCTTGTGCTTCATTAGAATTTTCCCAAGTTCCTTATTCAAATCAGAAACTGTTGCTTGAGGAAAGCAGAAAGTTGCTGAATTTCTGCTACTGATGTTTCTGATAATGGAGTCGCCCACTATCAGAGTCCTAGGCTCGGCTGCGCTCTGAGCTGAAAGCCACTGTCTGCTCGACCTTGAGCATCTGTTAGTAGCGATGTTAGCTGCTGGCTGATCCGATCCATGTTTAATCACATTTGGGGATTCCTCACCCACATTCATTAATGCTTCAAATCTGTTCTCAAGATGTATAGGGGGTGGTAGAATACCAGTATTCACAAGCCTCGTCATAATCGAATCTGGGGTAGAGGATGCTACGGCAGCAATACGAGAAACTCGTGACAATCTAATGTCTCTACTGCCTTTGGGTCTCGCTCCCTGTTTGTGCCATCGATTAGTGTGACAATCAGTTTCGGCTTGTTTCTCTACACTTGGTATAAACTGTTGAGATTGTCTAGGTTCATTGGACTCACCGGCTGTATGCTGATGGAGTCCGTGACGACGGTCTGCTGAGTGTTCTGCCTGTTTTGTAAATCCAGCAAGTAACTTTGTTTCAAGAACCGTAATCCTTTGTAGAAGTTTGCAGTAGTTCATGCAGCAAGTAGATTCAACAAGAGGCATTTTCTTTCTCGTATGTTTGAATGTAGTCAATTCATCTCCGGAATGTAAGCTGCTGGCAGTCAGAGGCAAAGTCTTCTTTTTCGTGGTATCATTCCAGTCCCAGAGAGTTTTTAGTTTTAGTGTTTGTGCCAAAAAATATGTTGTTTGAGCACTGTGCTGATCTGCTGAAGTAAAAATCTTAGAAAAATCTTAGAAAAGTACAGAAATAGGGAGCAAAGCGCAGAGCAGTAAGCAAAAACGTCCGAACGGTAGCGAAGCCGGAAGTGTCCTAGTTTCCCCCTATGTTTATGCCCTTATTTGGTCTTCCTGTTCCTGTTCCCTGATTGTGTTCTATTGTTTCCAGATGTTTGTTCATTGATTCAGGTGTGTCTGATTAATTCCCTCGTTAAGTTCCCTTCTTAAGCTCTGTTCTGTTTAGTTTCCCTTGTCCGGTATTGAATGTTGTCTTTCCCCGCTACGTGTGATTTCCTGGTTCCCTTGATGTCATTAAAGTCTCTTTGTTTGAAGTCAACTCCTCGTCTCCTCGTTCCTCGCTCCGTGCTCCTCACAGTAGCGGAGTGTGATAGAAAACAGCCATGTGTCAATATTGTATTGAGTCGGCAGTCTCAATACGATATTGACACATGGCTGTTTTCAAATTGAACCTGCATTTTTGCATGCATACTCTGTGGTGAATGGTCAAATGTGTACCCTCTTTCAAAGTCGTTATACTTGCCATTAAGTACTGAAATATTATTTCAGCATGTCACTAGGGGTAAGGCATTTCTATTTTTAGCTCATACAAATGAAGTCCTCCCTGGACTATGTAGTGGTCCAGTCAAGGTGCCTTTGTTTTGCAGACCAGTCTGGTTTGCATTTACCACCAAAGTGGCCTCGCCACTGCACAAGATTATTTTGATTTATGATGTTCCAGACATATATTACTATGGAAAGTCTGACATTTATTTTTGCAGGGGAAAGTCTGACCACGTTGCATTTATTAGGGTATTTCCAGACCCTCAATTACACTTGACTTATTTAAAGTCGGAGAAATTGGAAAAAGAATTGCGTTTTTCATATTGTTTCTTTTGATCTATAAGTTTCATAAGATCAAAGATGAAGGCTGCTACAGGTTAAATCAGCACAAAGATGAAGGCGACTGCTATAGGTACCTAACTAGACAGCATTTTGGGGCATTATAGGTACATTGTGACACAATCTGTATTTAACATGTTCTCATACTGTGAATTAATAAACATCTAAGCCTTTTTCAAGAATGTCCATAATGAACCAATGGGCAACATTATTTGAAACAAATCACTGACATTTGAGTTTGAATAAAATCAATGACAGAATCATTGTCTTTAAAATAAAGTGCAACATTGGTAGCACGTTATGGTTACACTTTATTTTAAAGTGTCCTTGTTACACTGTACATTACATGCATTTACTTTAGTAATAACAGTAAATTATGTATAATTACAAGCTACTTGCTTACCTTATAATGTTGATAATTAATATAAATCAGTACTTAATTTTATTTTGACACTAAAAATGCCGTCATAATTTGTATATAAGTTTTCTACTATAAAACTTTTTTCCTCATAATTGTTTTCAATTCTTCAGTAGCTTGATTAAATGCATCACTGTATCTCGTAATAATTAAAAAAAAATAATAATAAAATGATTGTGTAAAATAAATTTTTATTAGATTAAAAGGAATAATTATTGAAAGGATACTATTGCAGTTAATCACATATCAATATTTGAAAAAGTAAAGCCCTCAGATGAAGATTCAGTGAAGACAAAAAAATAAATGCTGCAAATACTGTATGTGTTAAAAAAAATTGGGGCTCACAATTTTAAGAAATTTGTGTAATGTGTGAAACATTTACAAATTGTAAACAAAATGAGTGACATTAATTGAGTGATATTAAATATTTTTTAAATTATAAATTATTAGTCAAAAACACTGCATGTTGAATGCTTTAAAAAAAGTCGCACAAAGGACACAAATGTGCACCACATTCTGTGAAAGTGTCCAACTAATAAAGAATATTAAGGCCCAATACACAATGACACACAACATGCAATTAGAAGCACAAAACCTGGACATCTAAACCATCTTTCACTTTATTTCTAGCATCCAGATTAGTTTACATTTGAAAGCCGCAGAATTCCTTCAACGGATGTCTGTTGTTGGTTTTTAATCATGCTGGGGAATCTGTAATGGTTCTGGCAGCCACCTCATGGGACTCATTATGTCTGACGTTTGCTTTGCACAGTCGCAATACGCCCTGAGGAATATCAGGCTGTGTTACAGGACCACGACTGCAAACGCTGTTCTCCTTTGATGTTCCAATATCCCATAAACACTACTAAACAAGTCTAAACACTTTAAGGAAACCAAGATAGAGTGACAGACCTTCACTTTTTTTTAAAGTTTTAAAAATTAAAGCTATTTTAGGTTTTTTTTCCCCCAACTTGTATAAATGTATAGTATAATTGTAAAAAGTCAAGCTGTCGACAGAAACAACAACAGTGCAAAATGGTCAAACAATGTGACCATGATAATTTTGCCCCAATGACTGCTGGGACTTGGGTAAATGGGACTGAATCATACACACAATTACTGATGTAATAACATTAATCCAACTCACCTGCTAAGCTTGTTTGTTTGCCATTGGCTAGTAATCTTTTTACCTAACAATAATACTAATAATGCTACCAATTTTACTACTAATAATAATATAAATGCGTTAAGGCCTGATAAACTGCTGGGCTCATGAATATTAATGACATTGTTTTTTGTTCACTCAAACTGATTTGCTGCTATCAAAATATGGATGATAATAGTAAATGCTAGCCAATGGGATTTCCACTTTCACATTATTCCCACAAGCAAAGGTACCAATGGGCAAATGTTTTTTGCTTGTTCTTAAAGGCAGAATAATTCCAAACAAACTCAGTCATTTTGGAATCTCGACAGAGGGGAAAATGAGAGAAAAAAAATGTGATTGAGTTAGATTTGATTAGCAATTTGATTAGTTTTGTTTTGTAGACCTGGCAAACCTACTTCGGGGTCAGTACATCTACCTTCGGTTGTTTCGCCAAGTGTAGTGCAGGGCTGCAATAAACGATTATTTTGATAATCAGTTAAACTAATAATTATTAGAGCTATTATCTGACTAATCTTCGATTATTTCACAAAATAATCAGTAGGCTTTGATCGATTATTCAGCTTTTACACTCATTAATCACTTACCCCCACGTCGTTCCAAACCCATAAAAGCTTTGTTCGTCTTCGGAACACAATTTAAGATATTTTGGATGAAAACCGGGATGCTTGTGAATGTCCCATTGATTGCCAAGTGAATAACACTGTCAAGGCCCAGAAAATATGAAAGACATTGTCAAAATAGTCCATTTGCCATCAGTGGTTCAATCTGAATTTTATGAAGCGACGAGAATACTTTTTGTGCGCAAAGAAAACAAAAATAACGACTTTATTCAACAATCCGTCTCCTCCGTGTCACCGTAGCACCATTTTGGAGAGTATCCACTGAACGCAAACTGCGTATGCTCTTCTGTGTCAGCTGCACCACACGGATACGCTGTTTTCATTCAAATCAAAGCGTAAATAAACATAGAAAACGTGTCCGTGTGGTGTGGCTCAACCGAAATCTAACAATTTCTTAGCTAATGACATTGAAATTGAGCGTGAAATGTATTCACTCGCATTGTAGAGGGTTGCTTTAAAACCTATTTTATCCATGGTACACTTCACAATTTGTAATGCATTCACATGCTATACATTATAATGTGTATACATCGTATTTATTGCCACATGCCTCAGGCTGTTAAGTTACAGAAACAGCCTTCCTGGAACAACCAGGGCTAAATTGCCTTACTCAAGAGAATAATGTTGTCAGCTCCGACATCTAACCTGCAATGTGTCTATAACCAGCCCAGATCTTTAACCACAACACCATATAGTGGCAATGTAAGATTTAATGCTAATTTAGCATGTGTGATTCTGTGTAGCAACAGTACTACATCACTAAGGTCTTACATGTTATTGTGTAATGCCCGCACAAACATTATGTAGACTTTAAATGACTCACCAAGCTCTGTAAAATCATTTCACCTCAGAATAATAATGAATGGAGGTCACTGACATGTTCTTTTCAGCGATCACATTACGAAATATCACCAAATGCAGATGTGATGCATACAAGTTCAGATAATCACACACTTTTAGAGAGGTTTTCCACATGACTGCACAGAAATACCAGACGCCGGAGATGATGGACATTCAGAAAGACAATTTACAAATCATCTGAAATGGGCTTAGACAAGCACAGCTGGTAGCCAATTCATTCTTGGCTTTTGAATATTTAACAAATAATCACATTTGCAAATATTCACAACACAGCTGACATTAACACATTCAGGAATGAGAGGATTTTCAAATGCAATGCGGTATTTTAACTAATAGAGTGCACTAGGCTATTATTATAGAAATAAATCTAAATATGCAAGTGATAAAAGTGTCGTCATGTTACAAACATGCACAGGAGACAAAACGACTGATAGATATTTTACAAACAAATACATACAGACACTAACAAGATCACTTTCAGTTCACACAGAAACCAAATTGATTCGAAAAAAAGCATTGATATATTAATACAGTATATATGATAATTATTAACACTAGAATTACTACAAAACTATGGTTGGGGGAGGCACACTAATAAAAATGGTTTGGCCAAAAGCTACACTTAAAATTTTATTTTAAAAAAAGTTTAATATTTTAAAAAGATATGAGGGAGGAAATTGATATATTTCAGAAGCTCAAGCTCACACACAAACTTCACGAGCTTAAAATACTTTAAATTCTGTGCTGTAAAGCGTCTCGTCCTTGAACCATGAGTTGCTTTTCTAGAGAAATATAGAAATCTCTTATTCCAGTATCTCAGTGCAAATACCAACTTTGAAAACATCTAATTATTTTTACAACAGGAATGAAAAGAAAGAACTGCCTCAACACATTCAACTCCACGATACAGAATAATTCACATTTTGTGAATTAATGTAAGTAAAGGTGTTAGTAAAGGATTTTTTTGTGCCCAAACCAATCACGTTTTAGTATGCATTTTATGTTATTTTATTTTATTTTTGACGGGTAACATTGGGTTTTAAAAATGACACACAGAGCTGTAGGTGCTACACATACCCACAAAACACCACAAAGTTTGACATTTACTACACGTTCCTCCTATTATTAATGCTTTAGAAGTTTAGGAAAAATATCGACTTACTATTTTACTGGTAGTTTCTATTACTATAGTTCCCTTTCAAGGGAACTTCGAACTGCGTCCTCTAGGGGTCGCTATGGGGGAATGCCTCGTCGTAACCCGTGTCTGAAGCATACATTGAAAAAACACCAACAACACGTTGGCCGGCGACAGCCATGACGTCTCTACCGGTGCGACTATAGTATAAATAGGCATCGGGAGAACACATCATCCTCTTCTTCGTCTTCACTGACAGTTTTGTTTGAAGCGTGCATTTCCATGGTAAGAGCGATCTTTGTTCCTTCATTATGGCGAGCACTAGCAAGGCGTTTAGAGGATGTGTGCATCCGTATCGTCGTTATTTGACATCTGATGACACACGCGATCTCTGCATTTTTTGTTTGGGCGAGGAGCACGCAAGCGATGTCCTCGAGGGGGCAATCTGCATGCACTGCGAGCGTTTTCTGATGAAAAAGTTCTGCTCTCGTTTGTCTCTCTTTTCGGGGAAAGAGGGGCAGCCATCGGCTCCCCACGGTTCAGAACCTGCCGCTGCTGAGGTGCGGAGGAGAATGAGCTTGTGAGGATAGCAGGCTCATAAGGGTTACACGTTATTAGCCTCGTTCTTTTTCTCTGAGTTGGTTTAGACCCCGGTACCTTGGGCTCCACTCAACCAGTGTGTCTCTGTAGACACACTTTTGAAGCATCGCTCCCCTCACCATTGAGGTTATGTGAGCATGGTGCTTCTTTCGAGCTTTTTGAATACCCCCCCCCCCCCCCCCCCCCCCCCCCCCCCCCCCCCCCCCCCCCCCCCCCCCCCCCCCCCCCCCCCCCCCCCCCCCCCCCCCCCCCCCCCCCCCCCCCCCCCCCCCCCCCCCCCCCCCCCCCCCCCCCCCCCCCCCCCTCCCCCCCCCCCCCCCCCCCCCCCCCCCCCCCCCCCCCCTCTCTCCCTTCTAGGAGTTGTGGATCCCTCACTCCGTGGGCTGTTCTCATGGTAGTGTTTAGCAGTGCTCCCCTTTATCAAAGGGTTGCCTATGAGCACGCTACTCCTTTCTGAATTCGGAGTTCTCCTCTCAGTGAGAGTTGAGTTCTCTGTTTTCCCAGAGCACCTGGAACCAGCAGCATCAGGCGAACTAGGCCCTTCATCCGCCTCTCTGATGCGCTGAGTTTTTTGGCTATCTTGCAGCACGTACCCTTCTGATTTTACAATCATGCTGTAGGTCGAGCCCCCTTCTCGTTTGAGAAATGGGTGTTTGCTCCCTCAGCTAAGTAAATTACTGCTAGCTGTTCCAGCATTGGAACATGCTGTAGGTCGAGCCTCCTCTCGTTTGAGAACTGGAGGTGTTGCTCCCTCAGTTAAATTACTGCTAGCTGTTCCAGCATTATACCTTAGATCGAGTTGATGACTTCTCAAACATAGTGTTTTGGGATGCACCATTTCCATCTATGGGCTGCTCTTTCAGAGTACCACGAGGGCCCCTTAGAACGGTTTTTAAATCCATGTTATGGTAAGTGTGCACGTAAGTCTTTGTACACTTTCTAAAATACACACTGTGTTAAGTTCGCACGCTAGTACTTTGCGTTCTTTCTAAAACCCTGTATGGTGAGGGCTTCGCGTGGCAGCTTCATGCCCTTTCTTGAGCTGGTTAAGCCCCGGGTTCCCCGGTGGGCCCCACTCCACACCTTTGTCTCTCCCGATACCCACTTTTAACAGTGTTGCTATAGGGGTCTGTTGAGACAGTTTCCTTCCAGCATCGATGCAGTCATGCGTAGCCCCTTTCGCAGGCCAGTATGATTCTAGGCTCTTGATCGTATTCTGTTACAAGAATCTATTCCTGATTCCAACCCTTGAGCTCTACCCCAGGCCCAGGAATCTGGCCCTAACAGGTAAGTATTTTTAAGGTATGTAGCCTAGGCCTTTGGTCGTAGGAAATAACGTTACTGACAGCCGTCTAACATCCCAGGGGCAACTCCCACGGCAATATGGTAGAGTTGGTACTTAGTTCTCGCCATGGTTTCTGGCATACACTCCCCTCAGCATGGCAGCGTGGGTATACCGTTCCCCATAGCGACCCTAGATGACGCAGTTCGAAGTTCCCATGAAAGGGTACGTCTCGGGTTACTTATGTAACCATGTTTCCCTGAGGGGAACGAGACACTGCGTTCTCTAGTTCCCTTGCCATGTTTTGGACGCAAGCTTCAGACGAAGAAGTGGATGTGTTCTCCCGGCGCCTATTTATATTATAGTCGCACTGGTAGTGACGTCATTGGCTGTCGCCGGTCAACGTGTTGTTGGTGTTTTTTCAATTTATGCTTCAGACACGGTTCACGACGAGGCGTTCCCCATAGCGACCCCTAGAGGACGCAGTGTCTCGTTCCCATCGACTCGTGGAACCCTGTTTTTTCCCTCAGGCTCCGTCACGTGTCACGTTACTTCAGTGGACTGACGCTTGGGATCTCGCCCAAGAGCCAATCACCTTCGAGTGTTAACTAAACAAGCCAATGACAGTTGGCGTGCGTGTTTCGCCATGCGCACCCCACCCTGCTGCGCGGGTATAAAAGGAGAGCGCGTGTAAACGCACATCAGCTTTTTGCTTCGGAGCCGAGCCTTCTCAGGACGAATCTCCGCGAGTGTTCGAGAGAAACAGCTGGCGTTGGTGTGACGGCGTATCAGCGGGGGTTTCCATTCAGGCTGCTGAAATCTCGGCGGGCTGCAGCTTTCATTCTGTGGTCTTGCCGCGACCTCCCCTGGGCGCTTCAGCGCTCTCTCTAAAAGAGTATTTTCCAAAAATTCTAAAAGAGCTATTTTTAAAAGAGCTTCACGAGCGACGGGCGTTTTTTTAAAGATGGCTTCCCGCTCGTGCATTTCCTACTTCGTTTCCTGCCTCTATCTGATGGTCATGATCACTGCCTTTCGTGCTTGGGCTTACAGCACGCTGACGCAGCGCTCATGGATGAGTCATGTTCTCAGTGCGGGAACATGACCATCGCGACGTTGCGGTCTAGATACCTCCTCATTAAACGGGGGGGTATCCCCCTTGCCATGCCCCGCTCTAGCTCCTCTGGTTCTCGGAGGGCTACTTCGGTTCATGGTCAGGGAGACCTGAGGGTTACGGTGGGAGCTTCCCCGTCGAGTACGTCTCCGCGGGCCTCTCTTTCCTCAAGCATGTCGCACCACCTGGTGCTTCCGGACGAGAGTGCTGGGTCCTCAGACAGGGCGGGGTACAGCATCTTGTGCGGGGCACAGGCAGAAGACAGGATGTCGATCGCTGCATCGGAAGGCGAGCTAGGCTCTGGAGATGATGATTCAGCTGCGCTGCCACCGTCAGGAAGAGTGTCACTGCCCGAGTCAGATCCAGAGCTGACCACTATGCTTTCCCAGCCCCTCTGATAGCGTCGGCTGCACGGGAGGCCTCCGCCTTGCTCCCCGACGCTCGCGGATGGATGATTGTTCTGGGTGCAGGCCGGGGTCGTCAGCCGCCTCCTGCCTTCTTCCCGGAATTGCAGGAATTCCAAGAACTGATGAGTTCCCATAGAAGTCTGGAAGGCACTTTTTCTGCCCGAACTGTTACTTGTGCCCTCCTCCGTCCTCGACCACCCGCGACGGGGGGGCGGCCAAGGTATTGGACTCCCGCCGGCGGTCGAAGGCGCAGGGGCGATTGCCCATGAGCTCGCTTGCCCGCACAGCGCCGCCGGCCTGGAGAGGTAGTCCCCACGCCTTTTCCCCCCCCCCGCCAGGGCCTGTACTATTCTCGTCGCGCGGTTCTGACTGCTAAGGACTTTAACAGTGCTGCGTAACGGCCGCTTGTCCGCCTGTCACGCCAGGTCCCTCCTGCAAGTCCACACAGGCCAAGGGCATTGGACGCATTTTGCACGAGGGTGGTGCTGCTCAGGTGTTCTGCAGGAACTGGGGGGGGAGGGGGGCGCACGGAGACGGACCTCGCGCTTAGTGCGACGATAGTCACGGCGCGGGCCCTGGGTCAGATGATGTCTACATTGGTGGTCCAGGAGCGCCACCTGTGGCTGACCTTGGCTGATATGAGGGAGGCCGACAAGCATCGATTCCTGGTCTCCCCTATCTCCCAGGCCGGCCTATTCGGCGATGCGGTGGAGGGCTTTGCCCAACAGTTATATGCCGCGCAGAAGCAGACGGAGGTGTTTCGACACATCCTGCCCCGGCTGTCTGCTGCTGTCCGCACCCCACCGCCGGCTGCAGCCCCTCTGTTTGCTCGTCGCCGAGGGTGCCCTCCTGCGGCCTCCACCTCCGCTCCGGCGCGGCCACAACAGCAGCCTTCACAATGGTCGCAGCGTGGAGCTGGCGCAGGAAACCGGCGCAGCCCGTCTCCGCCCCTGCCAAGCCCCTGAAGCGCCAGGGCGGGCGGCGTCCCTGGAACGGGCGACCCGGACTCTTGGATCCTTCTCTTCAGGAGATGGTGACCGCACCACTCCCTCCCTCGGAGGAGGGCCGTGTGGAGAATCTTATGTTCCCATTTGTTTTTGTTCCGCCACTGGCTACTCAGTCAGTGGTACCCAAAACTTCATTAAAAGAGCAGTTTCTTTTGCCTCCGGGTCCCAAGAGGTTGAGGACGGCGGTGCACGAGACCCAGTGTCCACTCAGCCGGCCCCCTCTCCCTTTGCTAGTGGGCAGCAGGGTTCAGTTCAAGGTCGCTACGCCTCCTCACGAGCCCCCTGCCCAGCAGTGGAGCCAGGTAAGTGGCGCGCCGCGCACTCAGACCCCACTCTGGGACGCACGGCCTCCCGGGTTGGGTTTCTGTGTTCCTCTTCGCTGCCCCACTGCGGGTACGTCGGTGGTCTCCCTAGTTCCGCTAGTTCGGTCGCTGGGGGCCTGGTTAGCGATCCCCATGCCGTCTCGCTGGCTCATGAGAACCATCAGACTCGGCTACGCGATTCAATTTGCCCGGCGCCCTCCCAAGTTTAGGGGCATTCGGTTCACCTCTGTGCCAGACAAGGATGCTCCTGTCTTGCGTGCAGAGGTCGCGGTCCTGCTAGCGAAGGACGCGAGACAGCCGGTCCCTCCAGCCGAGATGATGTCGGGTTTCTACAGCCCATACTTCATAGTACCCAAGAAAGGCGGTGACCTTCGGCCAATCCTGGATCTGTGAGTCTTGAATCGGGCCCTTCACAAGCTCCCGTTCAAGATGCTCACGCAGAAACGCATTTTCAATGCAATCCGTACCTTTCGATTGTTTTGCAGCGGTCGACCTCAAGGACGCGTATTTTCATGTCTCGATTCTCCCTCGACACAGGCCGTTTCTCCACTTCGCGTTCGAGGGGCGAGCGTATCAGTACAAGGTCCTTCCCTTCGGGCTGTCCCTGTCGCCTCGTGTTTTCACCAAGGTCGTGGAGGCAGCCCTCTTTCCATTGAGGGAAGCGGGCATTCGCGTTCTCAACTACCTTGACGACTGGCTCATACTGGCCCAGCCCTGAGTGCAGTTGTGCGAATGCAGGGATATGGTGCTCAGTTACCTCAGCCGATTGGGGCTTCGGGTCTACTGGGAAAAGAGCAAACTCTCCCCGGGGCAGAAGATCTCTTTTCTCGGCATGGAGCCGGACCCGGTCAACCTCTCGGCACGTCTCTCACTAGAGCGTGCACAGTCGATGCTGAACTGCCTGGGGTCCTTCCGGTGCAAGACGGCGGTTCCACTGAGACATTTTCAGAGGCTTCTGGGGCATATGGCATCCGCAGCCGCGGTCACGCCGCTCGGGTTGCTTCATATGAGACCGCTTCAGCGTTGGCTTCACGACGAGTCCCGAGATGGGCATGGCAATGCCTGGCACTCACCGGGTCTCAGTCACCCCGTCCTGCCGCCAGACCTTCAGCCCGTGGTCGGATCTTGCCTTTCTTCGGACATTGGTGTCCCCTTGGTCAAGTATCCAGCATGTTTTTGTGTCAACAGATGCCTCTGCCAGGGGCTGGGGTGCCATGTGCAATTGGAATGCAGCTGCGGGGCTCTGGTCGGTGCCCCGACTGCAGTGGCATATCAATTGTCTCGAGTTTCTAGCAGTATGGCTTGCTCTGCGCCGCTTCGAATCGCTGCTGCACGACAAGCATGTAATGGTCCGTACGGACAACATTGCGACCGTTGCGTACATCAACCACCAGGGCGGTCTACGCTCCCGTCGCATGTCGCAACTCGCCCGCCATCTCCTCCTCTGGAGTCAGAAGCATCTGAGGTCGCTTCGCGCCGTTCACATCCCAGGCGAGCTCAATCGTGCAGCCGACGAGCTCTCACGTCAGCCCGCCCTTCCGGGATAATGGCGACTCCACCCCGAGACAGTCAAGCTGATTTGGAGGTGCTTTGGGGACTCTCAGGTAGACCTGTTTGCCTACCCGGACACGTTCCATTGCCAGTTGTTTTACTCCCTGGCCGAGGGACCCCTCGGCACGGACGCACTGGCGTGCAGCTGGCCTCGGGGCCTACGCAAATACGCGTTTCCCCCAGTGAGCCTTCTCGCACAGACACTGTGCAAGGTCAGGGAGGACGAGGAGCAGGTCCTCTTGGTAGCGCCATATTGGCCCAGTCGGACTTGGTTCCCCGAACTGATGCTCCTCGCGACAGCCCCTCCTTGTCGAATTCCTCTGAGGAGGGATCTCCTTCTCAGGGAGGGGGCACCCTCTGGCACCCGCGTCCGGACCTGTGGAATCTCCACTTATGGTCCCTGGGGACGCGGAGGTTCTAGGTGGGCTACCTCCAGCAGTAGTAAACACCATCGCTTCAGCTAGAGCCCCGTCTACCAGACACGCTTACAGGCTGAAGTGGAACCTGTTCGTCGGTTGGTGCTCTTCCCGCCGGGAAGACCCCCGTAGATGCCCGATCGCAGTCGTGCTTTCTTTCCTGCAGGATGGGTTGGAGCGAAGGCTGTCTCCTTCCACCCTGAAAGTGAATGTTGCCGCCATTGCCACGCATCACAAAGCAGTAGACGGTAAGTCTTTGGGAAAGCACGACTTGGTCATCAGGTTCCTCAAAGGGGCAAGGAGGTTAAATCCTCCGCGCCTCACCTGTTACCCCTTGGGATCTCCCCTCGGGGTCCTGACGGCCCTGAAGTATGAGCCCTTCGAGCCTACCTCTGCAGTCAGTAGTTTAGTTCTGTCATTAGACCATCGCTCCTCACCGCATTGGCCTCGGTCAAGAGGGTAGGGGACCTGCAGGCATTTTCGGTCGACGATTCGTGCCTAGAGTTCGGGACGGGTAACTCTCACGTTGTCCTGAGACCCCGGCCCGGATATGTGCCCAAAGTTCCCACCACGCCTTTCAGGGATCAGGTGGTGAACTTGCAAGCGCTTTCCCGGGAGGAGGCGGACCCAGCCATTGCTCTGCTCTGTCCCGTTTGCGCTCTGCGCATTTACGTGGACCGTACGCGGAGCTTCAGGACCTCAGACCAGCTCTTTGTCTGCTTTGGAGGTCAGCAGAAGGGAAAGGCTGTCTCCAAACAAAGACTTGCCCACTGGTTAGTGGAGGCTATAGTCTTGGCATACCAGGCCCAACGTTTACCGTGCCCCCTCGGAGTGAGAGCTCACTCTACGAGAGGAGTGGCATCTTCTTGGGCATTGGCGCGGGGCGCCTCGATAGCAGACATCTGTAGAGCTGCCGGCTGGGCGACGCCTAACACGTTTGCGAGATTCTATAATCTCTTTGTAGAGCCCGTGTCCTCTCGTGTACTTGTCTCAGGTAGGCAGTAACACCGGACCGGCTCGGTGTCGATCACGCTTGCTGCGCCATTCCCCTCTACGGACCGGATACGTGCGCTTTTTTGCTTCTTAGTTCAGTTCCCCATGGCGAACCCTGGTGGAGTTCCTCCAGCACCCTCGGCGGTCAGGCGTGGCGGAGTGCCAGATGCCAGGCTCAGCACTCGTGTGCATGCCCAAGGTCAGCCCTTGTGCTGGGCTAGTTGCCCGTGTGTAGTGATTCCCCCTTCGTGTGATCCCACATGTGTATTCTTCCACGGTATGGCTCCCCTCACGGTAAGCCGTGTTTTTCCCTGGCAGTCGTTCTCTGTCATCTCTGTTGTGTAGTCGTCTCACCCCAGGCGTGTTGAGTCTACCGCAGAGACTTCCATTTGTAGTACTGCCCTGGGCCAGTCCATATGTGTAATTCCACATGATACCTCCTATGTGCGGGATGTGGCTTCCGTAGCGTCCCAACTGGGTACGCTTTTTCAGTGTTATCCAATGTACCACTGTATTGAACAGCAGTGGCGGACACCTCTGCCCAGCCGCTGTCCTGTCTTCCGTCCCAGCTGGTGTGGGGGGACTTGCCGGCTTCCGCAGGGCACTGGAGGGGGTCAGCAATAGTGGCGTTTTCCATACGGATCCCAATTCGTCAGTCACTGACGTAACGTAGAACATGACTGACTGAATGGGAACGTCTAGGTTACTTGTGTAACCCTCGTTCCCTGAAGGAGGGAACAGAGACGTTACGTTCCGTCACCACAGTTGCTGTACCACCGCTGTACGGCCGGGGCACGTAGTCTCGGCTCCTCAGCGAAAAACTGATGTGCGCTTGCACGCGCTCTCCTTTTATACCCGCGCTGCGGGGCGGGGTGCGCGTGGCGAAACACGCACGCCAACTGTCATTGGCTTGTTTAGTTAACACTCGAAGGTGATTGGGCTCTCGGGCGAGATCCCAATTCGTCAGTCACTGACGTAACGTCTCCGTTCCCTCCTTCAGGGAACGAGGGTTACACAAGTAACCTAGACGTTACATACGTAACCTGAGACATTTTCTGAACACCCAAAATGTATCTTTGAAGTGCAAACGTAAGAGTTTATGTACTGATGTATTAATCTGTGTGATGTCAAAGAGGAGCAGAAGTTCAGATAGAGTCCATTTGCAGCTTAGTTTTAGTAAATTCTTATGCTGAACTGGTGAAGAAGGTTTGAGTTATGAAAGTTATAGCATTCTTATTGTACATCACAGCATTATTTCATCTCTAAAGATCAAGGGCAATTTTATTCCATGTGGCATGGATGCTGTAAGAGACATGACCAGCATATATCACTCACATTTTATATTTACAAAATACATTCATGTGGAAGAGAAAACTATCGAAACGAGGGGAATAACCCATTATGGCACGAGTAAAAGGCATTTATAATCTCAGATAATCCTCAGAAAGTTATGTTACTGTATATTAACCACACACATCATTCGCTGGCATAAATTTGCTAGGATTTCAACCTAATATTGAACCCAAACTTAATTAATAGGAATGGTACCAGTCCGTTTATTTCCATAGTCAGATATGCGCAGCCTTTGTTTGTGTCTAAATAACAGCGGAAAAGGTCACAGAGCCTATAATTGCAGACTGAAAAAGCCTTCAGCTGTAAACTGCCGCTCAGCTTGGATTATGCATTATTGTGTCAATGTCATTTGAACAGATACCAGGGCCTGAGGGTAAGACATGCTTTGATAGCGCAGCAGAATCAGCAATGGAAGTCTGAGACGAGACATAATAGTGTTCATTTTGTTTTAATAAGACTTAGGGCTGTCGGTTAATAAAAAGGTAATCAAATTAATTACATACTGCTTAAAAAATTAATCACAACTAATATATCAATAATAGTTGAAAAGTTCCCCAATTCAGGTAATTCTGTGTGGTAAGTCTCACGTGAATGGCTCCATAAGTGTAAATTGGTAACATGTTGCTAAATAATGTGCTTATTAAAAGACATGAACTAGAATGTGAAATGCATGGCATTTGGTTTTTAGATATAGTAGTTATATCTGCTGTCCATGGTACTGAAAAATGTCAAAGTAGAATGTAATATCTGCCTGCGACTGCATCTCAGTAACAGATAAATGAGCATTCTGACAGTTCACAGACAGAGATAAAACTACACAGCATTTACACACCAGTAAAAATCAACGGAACACGGTGAGTACACAGTATTGGTTTTCCACAAGAGCTGGCTGTGCTTATATTCGGAAACACTTAGAAACAATTCAAATGTGAAAATAGCGAGATTCCCTACAGCTCTGTGGGAAAGAAGGTATTATTTAGTAAATTATTTATACACCGATTCCCAACCAGGAGCAAGTGTACCACAGGGGGCATTTTAAGCAGATTCAAGAGTTTGCTTTGTTAAACAGGAAACAGACAGGAAAAGTATTAGGGCTGTAAAAAGATGTTTAACAGATTAGCACATTTAGTAAACGTTTTAGACACGTTTTTAAGGACACATTTCACATACACTACCATTCAAAAGTTTAAGGTCAGTTAAAAAGAAAAAAAAGTTCAGAAATGAATGCTCTTATTCAGCAAGGTCACATTAAATTGACTAAAAGGGACAGTAAAGACATTTATGATGTTACAATTTTCATTTCAAATAAATGCTGTTATTTTGAACTTTCTAATCATCAAAAAAAAAATCCTGGTGGAAAAAAAGAAAAGTAAAGTAAAAAGAAAAATCATGTTTTCCACAAAAAATATGAAGCAATGTTTTCATCATTGATCGTAATCAGAAATGTTTCTTGAGGAGCTAATCATCATATCTGAATGATTTCTGAAGGATCATGTGACACTAAAGACTGGAGTAATGATGCTGAAAATTCAGCTTTAATCACAGGAGTAAATTACTTTTTGAAACGTTAAACTAGAACAGCTATTTTAAATTGCAATTTTATGCTTAAAAAATACAGCTTTGGATCCAAATCACAAATTTACATGTATCAAATATAGTAATCTCATATTTTCATCTTGTTTTCACAAACACCCCAATTAATCAAATCACTATCAAACTAAAAACTAAACAACACACACCTGTTTTAAACATGCATTGTCTATAAATGATCACCATAGCCCAAAATCGTCAAACATGTAGGGCATACCTTCTGCCAGCAAAAGAAATACTAACTTAAAATATGCATCCAATCTCCAAGTACAGCATCATTACCTCTTGGCTTAAATTCTTCCTGTACAACTATTAACATCCGAGGAGACATTAACTGAATGTAGCACAATCCATTTGGTCTTAATCAACATGGGTGAGCGTAAGGTTGACTTTGAAAGCTAACACAGACACCCCAAACTCATTTACCATTAGCTGTTGATAATTAGCTGGTGCAGTAAAGTGGTGTGTTTGCTGGGTAAATAAACTGTGCCATTTACATTAGCCGCCTCTCCCTCTGTCAAAGTCATTTAGCAGGTCAGCTAAGCAGTTAATGGTTTGCAAACATTTATATAAGCGTCCCAGTTTCGCACTGCTGGGAGTCAAAGTGGATTATTCTGAACTTGGCATATTAGTGTAAAGATCAAGTCCGCAAATATGTTTCGATTTCAGAGTTTCGGATATTAAGTTTCACTTAATGTTCTAAGACAAGATGCTGATAGAAGAAAAGATCACTCTGCAAATGTCTGAAACTGTTTGAAGAACCTCACGTCATTTTAGAGGATGTTGTTAAAAATGTATCCAAAAAAGTTATTCTATCATTATTTATTTAACCATTTACTTGTCATTCCAAACGTTTTGTCTTTGGTAAAGGTGAAAAAAGATACATCACTACAGCTGTCATTGTATGGAAAAGAGCTGCATGAATATCCTGTAAAATAATTCCTTTGTGTTCAGTTACAGTACATCTCAGAGATAAACAAGACCGTGCGCAGATCTTTTTTTCTTCGATCGCTATTGAACACGTGACATATATCTTATAAAAAAAAAAATAAAATAATTGTAGGTAAAAAAATACATATGAATAAATCACATTCAATTAGGAATTAATTTAGAAACATAAGGAAGTGAATCTGACATTTCATCAGAACTTTAATTAAATATATTAAAATACACTACACCATAGATATTGAAAAGACACTTTAAAAGCCGCCCGTATCCAGAGAACTGTCCATTCACGTGTGTTCTTCCTCAGATGTGTTCTCAGTTCACTGTTTGCTTTCACTTAAACCTAAGTACTGTTTTTACCAAGATCTTGCAAAGACAAGGCATTTTGATACAAACAATTGTGTTATTTAACCATTTTCAAGGCCCTTCAAGGCCTATACGTGGCAACAAATAACCTCTTCAAGTACTCTCACCGCTCTAATCACATCTTAGATGTGTGCGCGACTCTCTGATGCGCTCCTCAAACAAGGCTGCATACAGCAAAATGAGTTCCCTTTCAGTCTGGCACTCTCTACTTCACGTCGGTGACCGCTAATTGGATCCTTGCTTAGGACCAATCCACTTAAGTGTTACTCATGAGCCATCTGCACCTTGGCATGCGATGATTGCATCCAGCTGCAGCTGATCACAGCGTAAGCATAAAAAGGCACCCAATCCAGTGCAACGCATACCAGCTTTTCGCTCCTACCAATATCTTTGTTTGTGATAACGAGTTCAATGCCGCCTAATTACCCCAAGTGGTAGTTGGCACCATCACTTCAGCGAGAGCACTGTCTATGAGACACGCTTACGCCTTGAAGTGGAACCTGTTCATCGAGTGATGTTCTTCTTGCCCCCCTAGAAGACCCCCAGAGATGCCCGATCAGGGTTGTGCTTTCCTTTTTACAGCAAGGGTTGGAGCGAAGACTGTCTCCCTCCACCCTTAAAGTCTATGTCGCTGCGATTGCTGCTAACCATGACCCCGTGGAAGGGAAGTCGGTAGGGAAGCATGACCTGGTAATCAGGTTCCTTAGGGGAGTGAGAAGGTTAAATTATCCCCGGCCCCCCTCTATACCCTCTTAGGACCTGTCTCTAGTGCTCAAAGCACTACAGCAGGGTCCATTTGAGCATTTCCAGTGAGTCGGGCTAAAGTTTTTTTTCAATGAAAACTCTGCTCCTGCTTGCACTGGCCTCCATCAAGAGGGTAGGGGACCTGCACGCATTTTCGGTCAACGATTCATGCCTAGAGTTTGGGCCGGCTGACTCCCAGGTAATCCTGAGGCCCCGGCTATGTGCCCAAGGTTCCCGCTGCTCCCTTCAGGGATCAGGTGGGGAACCTGCAAGCATTGCCCTCGGTGGAGGCAGACCCAGCCCTAGCTTTGTTTTGTCCCGTCCGAGCCTTGAGATGGTACTTAGACCAGACACAAAGCTTTAGGACCTCAGACCAGCTCTTTGTCTGTTATGGAGGCCGGCAGAAGGGGAAGGCCGTCTCTAAGCAGAGCATGGCCCACTGGATTGTGGATGCCATCACCCTGGCTTATCAGGCACAGGGTGTGCCCTGCCCGCTCAGGTTGCGAGCTCACTCTACTAGGAGTGTTGCATCCTCCTGGGCGCTGGCTTGTGGCGCCTCGCTGACAGATATTTGTAGAGCTGCGGGCTGGGCGACCTCCAACACGTTCGCTAGATCTATAGCCATCGTGTGGAGCCGGTATCCTCCTGTGTTCTCACCTCAAACGGGTAAGGCACCCTCGGGGGATGGCCACCTGGTTAGTGGTCGTACTTGCTAAAACTGCTCCATAGTGGCTCTCGTACTGTAGACCCCTGTCGAGCTCCTTCTCCCCATCCGGCACCGGACCGTTGGCGGAACGTCCAGGGTCCATGTCCCCTCGTTGTTTTCTATTGCAACTCCTCGCCTACATCAAAAAGGGCGCAGGATTCTTGCAACAGGACACTGTACAGGGGCACATCCATCCCCAGTCGTGTAGGGATCCCAGTTTGTGGTCACCGACGTGAAGCCAAGAGTGACCGACTGAAAGGGAACGTCTCTGTTACGTATGTAACCCTCGTTCCTTGAAAGAGGGAACGGAGACGTCACGTTGCGTCGCCACGGCTGCTGTACCACCACTGAGCAGCCGGGTCAACGTCTCGGCTCCTCTCTAAACGCTGGTAATGTGGTTTCCGCACCGGCTGTCCTTTTTATGCTCATGCTGTGATCAGTGTCAGCTGGATGCAATTATCGCATGCCATTTTGCATTGGCTCGTTTAGTTTACACTCAAAGTGGATTGGTTTCTCTAAGCGAGATTCCAATTCTTCGTTTCTCTCAATACGTCAACATCTTCTCCGTTCCCTCCTTCAGGGAACGAGGGTTACATACATAACCGAGACGTTCTTTTTCACTGCTGATTGCATTTCAATTGCTTAAAATCACTTGTTTTTAAAACTGCAATGTTAAAAAAATACATGCAAACAATACGTTTTCATGACCACATAGATTCACGTGAGCATGTAACCGTGATAGAGACGATAGTCCAAAATCTCTAAACGGTTTGACAGAGATATTTTTTTTTTTTTCTAAGTATAATTTTATAGCAAAATGTTTTTTTTGTTTTTTTTCATATTTGGGTTGGCCTTTTTTTGGCTTTGTATTAGGATAGGACGTATGTAAGACAGAGAAGCTAAGTTGGGACAAAGGAAAGGGAAACGGGGGAAAGCTTCTGGCCCAGACTAGTATTATATACTATATAATATATATTAGTAGTAAAACACCTCCAGTTTTATCCGAGTCCCAACTAAGAAAAAATATACAGTTGGTGGCAGTAGGCTGATATAAATTACCAAAAGGTGGAAATTGAAAATTCTGACCACTTGAATGTAAATCATGAATCTTATAACAGCTAACTTATATACAAATGCATATAACTCTAATTTATTTATATCACAAGATAATGTCGTAACACTTTACATAAGTTGTATTAGTTAACATTAGTTAATGCATTAGTTAACATGAACTAACCATGAACAACACCTCTGTTCAGCATTAGTTAATCTTTGTTAACGTTAACTCACACATATATTAGTGCATCTATTCACATTAACAGCGCAATTAGTTAACATTAGTTCATGCATTAGTTAACATGAACTAACCATGATCAACACCTCTGTTCAGCATTAGTTAATCTTTGTTAACGTTAACTTGCATACATTAGTGCATCTATTCACATTAACAGCGCAGTTAGTTAACATTAAACCATTAGTTAACATGAACTAACCATGAACAACACATCTGTTCAGCATTAGTTAATCTTTGTTAACGTTAACTCACACATATATTAATGCATCTATTCACATTAACAGCACAATTAGTTAACATTAAACCATTAGTTAACATGAACTAACCACGAACAACACCTCTGTTCAGCATTAGTTAATCTTTGTTAACGTTAACTCACACATATATTAATGCATCTATTCACTTCACAGGCAGTGAGGTACATTAGTTAAACCATTAGTTAAAACCTGACTAACCATGAACAACAGCTGGTTCAGTCATTAGAATCTTTGTGAACGGTTACTCCCACATACCATTAAATACATCTATTCTGTTAACAGCACATTAGTTAACCATGTTGTTCATGGTTAGTTCATGTTAACTAATGCTTTAATGCTTTAATGCTCTGTTCAGCATTAGTTAATCTTTGTTAATGTTAACTCACATACATTAGTTTATCTATTCATTTTAACAGCGCAATTAGTTAACATTAGTTAATGCATTAGTTAACATGAACGGATGCCTGTAAATAGCCTTAATGTTTTAAGGTTAACTTACTGTACATATTTACATTAGTTTATGTAGCAGTTGACACACTAAGCATGAATATTTCTAACTCACCATCTTACCCTAGAGGTAAAAATGCCATTGTGTACCTTATCAGTATTATTTAATAATAAGGCATTGATTTTGGGCTGTAAACATAATTCTGAAGTGGAAACCATCTGAACATTAACAGATATGTTGTTCGTGTTTATATGCACATTACTATCATTACTTGCATTCAACAAAGCATGTATTAATGGAATTTCTGAACCTTGTTGTAAAGTGTACTCTATTTCAACATTAACTGATGTGTTACTAGCATTTGTAGACCCTTTATTAACATGACTTACTATTAACAAAGCATTTATTAATGGAATTTGAACCTTATTGTAAAGTGTACTCTATTTCAACATTAACTGATGTGTTACTGGCATTTAGGTTCATTACAAAGCAGGCATTATTGATTTTACTGAACCTTAAATGAGTGAAAGCCATTCATCACTTACATTTTCAGAACATTTATTACCTTACATAACTGGTCAACATTGGCCATCTTTGCCAGCACAAAAAAATACAAAACAAAGCAACATTTTTAAGAACAAAAACTTGTTTCTACACAGAAACAAACCATGTGCAGCACTATCAATTCAGGCCTAAACAAGGAAAGATACATAACTGGAATTAAACATGGGGAAAAATGTATTTGGATATTTTTTATCTTAGGCTTTAAAGCCCTTCTTTGACTGTTTTTTTTTCTTCTTTTTTTTTTTACATGGAAATTAATTATCTTTTTACTGGAAGCAACTTCCCATCAGTTTTCATCGTTTGTATTTTGTTTGCAATGTTCTCATCGGCCATAATTGCATCTTGACATTTCTGGGCTATGTTTGATCATTTCTCTCCCTTTGCATGTTTGTCATTGATTTCCTCATATTTCTCTGGTGCTGCAATCACCAGTTCAGCAATAGCTGCACTCTGCACAATTGTGTTCCGGTCCACACCACACTTTCTGAATGCATCTGCCATGTTGCTTCCTCTTTTGAAAATCTCCAGAACTGATTTGTACCGCTTTACCACCTGCCATGGTTCAGTAACTAAAATAGACAATAAAAAATATTTTAAAATATTAAAAAAGAAAATAAATTTCTGCAATTGTTAGCTTTCTAGTGATCACATTAAGAAGCCATTCATGTGTCAAGGAGTATTTAATGGTAAACTACACAACACATATACCAATTTCACATTCCTGATATAAAAACAATTATTAAATTATTTCAATTTGCACAAACTACCCCTTTGATAGAATTTACTCATCTGCTTGTTTTTCATCTGTTTTTTTTTTTAAAACTCATCTGTTTTTTTTTAATCTTTTATTTACTTTCTTTGCCTTCTTCTTTCTTTTCTTCTTCTCCCTTGAAGAGTCTGAGCTACATGACTCTGAGTCAGAAGTGTCAGAAGAGTCAGAATCAGAAGGGTCACTTTTTGAATTCTCTTGAGAGATTTTCATTTTTTTTTGCTATGTCTGCAGGCTTATCTTTATTTTTGTCAGGCATGTTGTCCATTTTGATGGCTTTAATGGGTGGGAGGGAACAGTTAATACTCATATACTTACATGCCTGCATTTGTGACTTTAGTATGCATGTTAACTTCACTCCAAATAACAGAAAAAAGTCTTTATACATTTTAACACTAAAACAACACAAAACTTTCACAACAATACCTTCTGACAGCTGTTGTCTAAGGAAATCTCCTTCTTTTGTCAAATCTTCTATTTTCTCCTGCAGATTTTGACATTTCACCCTCAAGGTGTCAGAGTCTCTGCCTTGGCTTTAGCCAAAGCCATTGAAACAGTTGGCGCTGCTCCATGTGGTTTATCTAGAAAATAAAAGGATCTTAGTATTAATGTAAAGAGTCTGTTTCACTTGCTTTATTTAGAGCAGAAAATCATCCTGAACACATTACGTTACACGTTAAAGTTAAAAGTTGTTTCGTTTTCTCAGTTATTGCTAACATTCAACCAGGATCAACAATTTCTCAATAATTTCGTGCTAAACGTTCTAACCGTATCTGATAAACGTAAACTGATAAACGTGCATAATTTACCGGATTTTTCTGTGAGTTCATCCCGAGACTCCCAAGAGTCTAAAATGTCATCCGTCTGTCCACTCGCCATCATCAAACTTGCTGTGGCCTGGCCTCCACAGTCTACCAGTATGCGCTGGATAACCTCTGGCCGCTCTTTTTTTTGCAATGTGCTGAAGGATCGTGAGTAGTGTAGTTTTTCTTTTCTTATTCTTTTTCTTTTTTAAATGAAGCTGAAATCACAAAGACTGGTGGCTTCTATACAATAATCGCTTAACAATTTTAAAGTTAATGATAAGTTTGTCTTGTAGGATTTAAAATTTTATAGCTAAAAATCTCTCTGGATTTTTATTTCCGGAACGCCACTTGCCGATTACAGATGCAACGGGGGAAAATTACGAACAATCCAGTGACACATCATATAAGATTTATTTATTTAATTATGCCTGTTTCTTTCGTCAGAACATGCAATGCATATATGGTACACCACTGTTACTGTTATTCTGATATATGTATGCTACATGTAATACAAAACTTCATAAAATATCTTAATCTACTAATAATAATATTTATTAAAATTGGCATTGACAGTTTTCAGTCATTAATATATTTGGTATCCCTGTTGAGTATGTCATTTGTTGCATGCATACTAAATATACATGTATTTGTTAATATTACTATTATTTTAAATACTTTAATTTTGTTATGTATTTCTAAGGTGACATGGGTCGGTCATTAAATAAAAAATTGCTGTCAATGATTGAAGGATGTCAAACAAAGAGGAAGAAATTGAAGTTGATTAAATGGCTCCAGAAAAAAAAATAGCTTAAAGCAAAAATAAAGTGCAATTTATGCCAACATACAATGAAGCTGACTCATAAACCCAACAAAGCAGAAAACTATGTTTGGTAAGTATTATTATTATTATTATTTAAACTAAATTTTTGACCAGAGCTTGCTTGCTTAAATTATCTTTTTAATAATTCATAATGTTATTATTTTTCAGTATATTATTATTAATTTTACATGTCTGCTGTGGTATTAGGAAAATGTAAACAAATATGACACATGGTCTTACTCACTAGAATATTTTATTACGTTTAAAGGTCTTGTACACGGAAGAGACATAAGGAAAGATTCAAGTCAGTGAGGTCTGGATCACTTTTTGCCAAGTCAAAGTGTAATTTATTCTCCTGGATGAAGTTCATATATCGGTATGTAAAAAAACATTTAAAAAAAAGGTTATAGTCTAATTTTGAAAAATACATGTTATAGTCTGTTATGTTTATAATTTTGAAAGTATTTGAACAGAAATACCAACAGCACATTTTTGTCACTTTTGTTAAAAAAGTTTTGCTCAAGGCCTTCAGTTGAGACAAATCGACATGATTGAAGATGGCATTGCTGGAAGCTCACGCACACTCAGCAGCATGGCCAAAAAGGTTCAAGCTATTTGTAAAGATTCTATAAAGCTGTATGCCAGAAGGAAGGACCTAACAATAGGACACCCCAGGGAGTTCGTTATGATTGATGAAAGCAACTTTCGTCACAAGCGATAGGTATTTAAAATATTCCCATAATATTTATGTAATTTTTTTAGATGAATTACCTTAGTTATCTTTGTGAAGTTGTGTTTTACATTATGTTCTCTGCAGCAAGTTCTTTAGGTAGCACCGTTTTCTAATCCTGGTCCTGGAGTACCCCAAACACTGTACATTTAGCAAAATTTGCCATTTTGCAACAAAAAAAAGAGATGCCTCCCTTATTTGATACCCTAAGATTAGGGCATAATGGTTGGACTAACAAACTGGTAAGTTTAAAGTGTGTTAGATTAAGTGTTAGACTGATGAGTGTTAGAAGGTTTTAGAAGGATTGCATTTTTGTGAATCCATTTTGAATAACCTAAATTATTTTGAAAGCTTTGTATTTTTAAATATTATATACTTTTATACTTGTTTTCCAGTATGGACATGGAAGGTTCGCAAAGACTTGGCGTAGAAGAAAGTGGGTCTTTGGGATGCTGGGGGTTGCACCAGGAAGTAGCAAGCCCATTCTAAAACTTGTTCATCGAAGGTCCCGAAATCACCTTATCCCACTTATTGTACGACATGTGCATCCTGGAAGTTCCATACTTAGTGATGAATGGTGTGCTTACAGAGGGGTACTAACCAATCTTGGCTATAATCACTTTCCTGTGAAGCATAATCAGTGTTTTGTAGATCCAAGGACAGGCAGCCATACACAGAATCTGGAAAGAGCATGGTTAACTTTCAAAGGAAAAATATGGCATCTTAGAGGAAATAGGACAGAGGACCTACTAAAACAACATTTAAAGCTGATAGAGTGGACTTACTGGCTTGCTAACCGGCACATAAATGGTCCTCTTGGAAGACTGTTGAAGGACATTCATCGAAAATATCACCTTTAAAACACGAAGCTGATAACTTCCAAAGGTGATTACTCACTATTTGTCCAGCCTAACTTGACCATGCTTGCTCACTCCCAGATCCTCCTTATTTTACTCTTTTGAAACACCTCTTCCTTAGTCCCATTCATTGGTAATTATATATATACTTCTTTATTTTGTACATCATTTTGCTTTTATTTTTTCTTTCTTACTTTAAATAAATCAAAAACACTACAGTTGTGTAAATTAATTTCTAATTGTCTTTTTATTAATTTGCAATATGTATAAATTGTTATACCACTGTTATGTAATGTAATAAAGGTTATGAAAATGTAAGCTTTCACTCATTTAAGGTTCAGTAAAATTAATAATGCCTGCTTTGTAATGAACCTAAATGCCAGTAACACATCAGTTAATGTTGAAATAGAGTACACTTTACAATAAGGTTCACAAATTCCATTAATAAATGCTTTGTTAATAGTGTCATGTTAATAAAGGGTCTATAAATGCTAGTAACACATCAGTTAATGTTGAAATAGAGTACACTTTACAATAAGGTTCAGAAATTCCATTAATACATGCTTTGTTGAATGCAAGTAATGATAGTAATGTGCATATAAACCCGAACAACATATCTGTTAATGTTCAGATGGTTTCCACTTCAGAATTATGTTTACAGCCCAAAATCAATGCCTTATTATTAAATAATACTGATAAGGTACACAATGGCATTTTTACCTCTAGGGTAAGATGGTGAGTTAGAAATATTCATGCTTAGTGTGTCAACTGCTACGTAAACTAATGTAAATATGTACAGTAAGTTAACCTTAAAACATTAAGGCTATTTACAGGCATCCGTTCATGTTAACTAATGCATTAACTAATGTTAACTAATTGCGCTGTTAAAATGAATAGATGCATTAATATATGTGGAAGTTAACGTTAACAAAGATTAACTAATGCTGAACAGAGGTGTTCATGGTTAGTTCATGTTAACTAATGCATTAACTAATGTTAAAAACATAATTGCGCCGTAATGTGGAATAATGCACTACTATTGTGTGATTTAACTTTAACAAAGATTAAATCATGCTGAACAGAGGTTGTTGATCGGTTGTTTCATGTTAACTTAATCCTTAACTAATTGTACTCTATACAACCTTATTGTAAAGTGTTACCATAATGTCTTAGTATGATGATATTTAAATGTTTAATTTTATGATAACACGCTGCAATTTTTATTGCGTGGTTAGAGCATAAACATATACCATAGATGATGAGAGATGAAAAAAACTAAACGTTCCTCAACGCCTGATGTATCATATTTGATACATTTTAAAATGATTTTTCTAAAAAATATATATGTATGGATAATTAAGTAAAGGTAAGTTGCTTCAGTCAAGTAAATGTTCATCTTGAAATATTACTAACAATATCAATAGTCATGTTTTTTGCTTAATAAAAAGCTGTAAACATTTCAAAGCAAAAGGAAATGTGAACATTTTTAGAATTATACTAAAAGGCCCTTTTCCTGCTAATAAAATAAACTACCAACCAGATGACAGAAGGCATGTAGTAGATTGTGTATAAGAGGTTTTTCAGCAAGTTTTGATCATGTTGATCATTTAGAAACCTTAGAAATTTGCATATCAAATATGATACAGTGTGGTTAATCATTTTGGGTGAACTAATCCTTTAAACATTTTGTCTGATTTACATACTGTTTAATTTTTGTCTCATTAACATTCCATTTCTCCAGTGTCACGGCATATCAAATTACTTTTAACATATTAGATTTTAATTAATCTAATTATATTAAGACAAAAAATATCAGCTCCTCGAAGCCCTTTGGTCTTATTTCAGATGAGATCAATTAACGTCTTCTGAATTGTTTCATTAAGTGGATTGCAGGTGAGCCATGTTGTTTCTCTTGACTATAGGAGGCCTGTTCAATGCTCCCCTTAACTTTGACAGATAAATTACATTTAATGAGATTTTCAAAAAGGTACCTGAATCTTGTTAAGTTCAAATAACTCTCATTTCAAAGTAACAAAGTTCTAAACACTTTGAAATTGAAGGGAAAATTGTAAATCTATTCTTAGAGCGCTTAAGGTCCTTTCCTGTGATTCGCGTCAGAGCTTCAATGCACCTTTCAACAAGAGCGTCATTCACCGCTTTGACCTCCACATGAAAAGCATTGCAGATAGCATCATGGAAAAAACGACTGTGTGAGTGGAAAGGGAAGGGGATGGAGGTGTGAATTTTTAGGTATGATTCAAATCCAAAATGATGCTTAAAGAATCTTTGACGTTATGAAGGAGAATAGAGCTGTGATTCTTTGGGTTTATCACAAACCAATTTGATTAATGATTTTTATATTTTTTGTTTGTTTTGTTTTTTTTTCGATTCCTTATCACCCTTTACAGTTTTTTTATTGCTTTGGCGCAATTTTCACAAGCAATTGGTAAATTTTCAAAACTCTTAGTACTTATATCACAACAGATCATCAAAAGTGCACTTTTTTCAAACATTTGATTTGCATCTCTTATCATTCAGTTTAATACATTTGTCTATCATTTAATTCAACTGATCTTAATGTTTAATCAATGAATCATTTATTATGTCCATAGATTTTCAACTTGTCTGATTGTTGTCTGAAAATTTGTAAGTTACAAATTGCTGCAAGAGCTTTCAGTCAAGAAAGACCAATTACTAATTATTTTCACCTGATGATCACAATTAGATACCATATAAGAAGAACTGTGTGTGAGAATTTGCAATGTTCAAACATGGAGCAGGATAGACTTGTAGAGAGAGGAAACCTGCATCGAAGAGGTGGTGGTGCTCCTCAACAGAGAGGTGGACGTGGGCCAAGACAAAGAGTTGGTGGTGTTCCTCACCAGAGAGGTGGACGTGGGCCAAGACAAAGAGGTGGTGGTGCTCCTCAACAGAGAGGTGAACGTGGACCAAAAAAAAAGAGGTGGTGGTGTTCTTCAACAGAGAGGTGGATGTGGACCAAGAGAAAGAGGTGGTGGTACTCCTCAACAGAGAGGTGGACGTGGGCAAAGACAAAGAGGTAGTGGTGCTCCTCAACAGAGAGGTGGACATGGGCCAAGAGAAAGAGGTGGTGGTGCTCCTCAACAAAGAGGTGGTCTTCAGAGAAATGTAGACAGAAGACAGCGCACCATCATCTCTAATGAAGTACGGGCCATCATTGCTGACCATGTGGTTAACAAAGGTCTTACCATGGCAGAGGCTGCCAGGTTAGTTCAGCCTAACTTACAAAGGTCAACTGTCAGCTCTATCATCAGAACTTTTTGCCAAGAAAACCGGTAAGTCTGCTATAGTAACTTCACTATACTTTTACAATATACAGTGGGTACGGAAAGTATTCAGACCCCCTTAAATTTTTCACTCTTTGTTATATTGCAGCCATTTGCTAAAATCATTTAAGTAAATTTTTTTTCCTCATTAATGTAAACACAGCACTCCATATTGACAGAAAAATACAGAATTTTTGACATTTTTGCAGATTATTAAAAAAGAAAAACTGAAATATCACATGGTCCTAAGTATTCAGACCTTTTGCTGTGACACTCGTATATTTAACTCGGGTGCTGTCCATTTTTTTCTGATCATCCTTGAGATGGTTCTACAATTTCATTTGAGTCCAGCTGTGTTTGATTGGACTTGATTAGGAAAGTCACCTGTCACACACCTGTCTATATAAGACCTTATCGCTCACAGTGCATGTCAGAGCAAATGAGAATCATGAGGTCAAAGGAACTGCCTGAAGAGCTCATAGACAGAATTGTGGCAAGGCACAGATTTGGCCAAGGTTATAAAACAATTTCTGCTGCACTTAAGGTCCCTAAGAGCACAGTGGCCTCCATAATCCGTAAATGGAAGACGTTTGGGACGACCAGAACCCTCCCTAGACCTGGCCGTCTGGCCAAACTGAGCAATCGGGGGAGAAAAGCCTTGGTGAGATAGGTAAAGAAGAACCCAAAGATCACTATGGCTGAGCTCCAGAGATGCAGTCGGGAGATGGGGGAAAGTTGTAGAAAGTCAACCATCACTGTAGCCCTCCACCAGTCAGGGCTTTATGGTAGAGTGGCCCGATGGAAGCCTCTCCTCAGTACAAGACACATGAAAGCCCGCATGGATTTTGCTAAAAAACACCCAAAGGACTCCAAGATGGTAAGAAATAAAATTCTCTTAGAACTTTTTGGCCCGTAATCTAAGCGGTATGTGTTGGAGAAAACCAGCCGCCCGGCTCATCACCTTTCCAATACAGTCCCAACATTGAAGCATGGTGGTGGCAGCATCATGTTGTGGGGGTGTTTTTCAGCTGCAGGGCCAGGACGACTGGTTGCAATCGAGGGAAAAATTAATGCGGCTAAGTACAGGGATATCCTGGACAAAAACCTTCTCCAAGTGCTCAGGACCTCAGACTGGGCCGAAGGTTTACCTTCCAAACAGACAATGACCCTAAGCACACAGCTAAAATAAAGAAGGAGTGGCTTCACAACAACTCTGTTACTGTTCTTGAATGGCCCAGCCAGAGACCTGACTTAAACCCAGTTGAGCATCTTTGGAGAGACCTAAAATGGCTGTCCACCAACGTTTACCATCCAACCTGCAAGAACTGGAGAGGATCTGCAAGGAGAAATTGCAGAGGATCCCCAAATCCAGGTGTGAAAAAACTTGTTGCATCTTTCCCAAAAAAACTAATGGCTGTTTTCTGCTCAATCATGGTGCTGTGTTTATCATAATAGGAACAAAATTAACTTAAATTATTTTAGCAAATGGCGGCAATATAACAAAGAGTGAAAAATTTAATGTGGTCTGAATACTTTCCGTACCCACTGTAGTACTGTTACAGTAATGGCATTACTATATAGAAGAACAACATATAATTGTCACCGTTTTATGTCATTTGTAATAGTAAAATATTGACAGCATACTGTTGTCCTCTCAGAATTAACAGGAACCGACCTGGTGGTGGTCGCGTGTTTTGATTGACCAGCAGGAGTTAACTGTGGTGAAAATGGTCCGGGCAAGGAATGACATACGGCTGTCTGAAATCAAGCAGGCTATTGAGAACAGCAATGACACCTTTGCCAATGTGCCGTCAATTAGCCTTCCAACTATTGCCCGCCTTTTTGAAGAAGCACCAGGTTTCTATGAAACAAATTTACTTGGTGCCTTTTGAGAGAAACAATGCCCGGGTGAAACAACCGCGTTCAGAATATGTTCAGGTACAACACTAAGTTGGTGTACTGTATGGCATGCAATTTACAGTACTGACTAACAATGTCAACTGTTATTTGTAAAAGAGCTAACCAAATTATTATTATTTTAGAGGGTGATGGAGCTGGACGCTGCTGTGAATCATCAAGTATATTTTTGTTGATGAGGCCGGTTTCAATCTGGCAAAAACCAGACGCCGTGGACAACCTTATTGGCCAAAGGGCAACCATCCAAGTGCCTGGATAATGTGGGGGAAATATCTCAATATGTGCAGCTGTATCTGAAGATGGTGTGGTAGGCTATAGACCAGTTCTAGGATCATACAACACTGAACACCTGATAGCTTTTCTAAATGAGCTTGAGCAGGCCTGTCAGGGTGAAGATGTCATTTATGTTATCGTGTGAGACAATGTCAGTTTCCACCATGCAGAGCTGGTTCTGGAATGTTTTCAGGCACATCCTCGGTTCATGACCCTCTACCTTCCCCCATACTCTCCTTTCCTCAACCCAATTGAGGAATTCTTCTCTACATGGAGATGGAAGGTGTATGATCGCCATCCCCTTGAGCATGTCACCCTTCTTCAAGCCATGGATGAAGCTTGTGGTGATATAACTTCAGAGTAGTGTCAAGCCTGGATTCGTCATGCTAGAAGGTTTTTCCCGCGGTGCCTGAACAATGAAGACATTCACTGTGATGTTGATGAAAATGTATGGCCAAATGTTGAAGACCGGCTTGATAATTAATGTGAATTTCAAGTCTACATTTACTTGTTGTTGTTGTTGTTGTTTGGGTTTTTTAACATGCAACCACAGTATTGTTGTAAATTAAAATAAAATACTTTTTTTGCTTGCGTATGTAAATGACTTTTGATGTGTTCTTTGATCCCATTTTCATGTTGTATAATTTACCCCCCGCCCCCCCTAAAAAAAGGTCTTCCTCGCCCGTTTTTTACATCATTGCATACCAAGTTGGCCCGTTATACTGCATATTTTTTCAATAAGTGAAAAAGTAGTTTGTTGCTCAGGTCCGAATCATGATCGATAGAAGATAGATAGATATGCCAGATCTCTAGATAGCTATTCGATAGTGATGGGCAATGATTAATTGTGATTAACCACATCTGAAATAATATATTTTATTTATTTTTTTTGTACATAATATATGTGTGTGTACTGTGTATATCTATTATGGGTTAAAACGTTTAATGCCCCGGCAGTGGCAATAGCTTGTTTTATATTTAATTTGATTACATTAAATTTATAAGTTGCGATTTACAAGAATATTTTAAACTGCTACGGATGACACATGATACTGCTCGTATAAAAAGCACCTTATTTGTTTAGTGTTGGCAATAACCAATGTTATTGCACTTGGTTCAATAAGAGTGTATTTAAAATGAAAAAGTGACAATCACTACTTTTGATGCATTAGTTGATTTTGTGCATAACAATGTGATTATCGCGATGTGTATATATAACACACCAAGCATGCATAATTACTTTTAAGAAATATTTTTTTTTATATTAATTTTATGCTTAGACATTTCTATTTATATATATATAAATTATAGGAATCATATAATACATGTACATACATTCAATATTTCCAATATATATATACTGTATGTTGTGTCTTTATATAATGCATAATAAATATACAACAGTACACACACATATAGATTCTATAACAAAGCCTTGGTAACAGATTGTTTTACTGACCCTATTCTCCTCTATTAATAGTGCTTATCATCATGCATATTACTATCCTCTTGGTCTGTTTATTAGTATATTATAAACCACTATTAATGCCTTATTCGGCAGACAATTTTTAGGATCCCTTAATCCTCACCCCATACTTAATACTTAAGCACGCTAGCCGGACCGTTACGACTATAAAGCAGAAAATTAGGAGTTTATTGAGGGGAAAGTCTTATTTAGTAGATAATATGTGTTTCCTATTCTAAAGAGTGAGTGAGTGAGTGAGTGGACGAAAGAATAAATTAATAAATTAATAAATACTGATGTGTATGTGAATCACTTTAAAATGGCCTTTAAAAAAGAGAGTTAAGCTGTCAAACTTCTATACACAAGTATATGTACAAACATTTTTATTCAAGGACATTATGGAGCTCATTTGGAGAAAAAACAAAAACAAACAATGAATTTGAATGTAAGCCACATGGCACGATCACTGATTTGTCTAATTTGTTTAAGACTTCTTTGCCTTCAAATTCAATAAGCATCACCATTATGTTCAAGCTACAGCAATGCCTCTCTCTTTCTGACTCACAGACACTCATACACTCTGATTAAAAGCAAAAACATGCAGAAATACAGAGCATGTGCGACTATGACTAGAGAAGATCATAAAAAGAGATTCTGAAAGCATATTTTATTATTTCTAAATACAAGTGTGTCTAGTCAACTTCTTTAGCATTTTAAACTTTTGTTGTTTTTTTACGTTTCAATAGTTTTGACATTTTTGAGCTTGTCTGTGGCCATACTTTGGCCATTAAGTAACTACCTAGCATCCATCAACACCATAGCATCTATCTGGTAATGCATTAACAACTACATTACAGCATTCTGACAACTACCCAACACCCAAGCTTCTCAGAGGTAACTTTTTTCAATGGCAAAAAGGACATTTCTTTCCTATTCTTCTTCTACAGTGCTAAATAATGAGTTTTCTAAGTGTTGTCAGTAACAAAAATTCATCTGATGCTTTTTTCACACATTTCTTGCATAAAGGTATTTAAACTTGAATGACTGAAGGTTAATGATATTGTTGCTCCTGTACAGAATTGACACACACTGAACAAAAGTTCTTTGATTCAATAATACGAAAGTGTGTTAGAGCCAATTAAAACTTCCTCTTGTTTGTGGTTCTGCATACAGAAAATGCCTTGTCTATTGACAGAATGAGAAATCTACACAGAATGTGTTTTATTTCAGAATGTAACCGACTGTATTTGCTGTGCCCAAACACACACACACACACCACACACACACACACTTCCTCAAAGTAAACGGCTGATCTCAGTATGTGGTCCAAGCATCAAACCTACAAATCACTCCAAACCTCTGAATGTGATCCAAAACCCTTTCCGCAGCCTTTGCTAAACCCAAGGGCGTTCTAAAGATGTCACAGACCAAAATCAGCACAAGTGCTCGCCTATGTTTGTGCCAAAGCACCACCACAGTAATTACGGTTCTGGATTGTTTATAAATACGTCACCTCCATCCCATAATTCTTCATTATTCACCCAACCTCTGTGTCCAGTTAAAAAATAAGGACATTTCTTTGTAATGGTTTAATTACATTTGAATAATCTAACAATTAAACTAACAATTACAAACAACTAATTGCACAATTTAATTCATAAAACTATAACAATTTAATAATTTATTTAAATTTGTAAAATAACAGTGTCCTACAAAAATGTGTTTTGCTTTATCAGAAATGTTTTGTTTTATTTTTTTATGGAATCAATGTTTTGTGATTTAAAGCAAACGGTTATTATCAAAAACTGTGTTAATTAAATGAATGCATAAAACTTTAACAATTCTTTTTTTTATATGTAAGTAAGTGAAATTTGAACAATTCCCGTTGTTTAATTAAAATGTGCATCATTGAAATCCATAAGGATAATTATTATATAAGGACAATCATTACCCAAAACCAAAAAATAACAAAAATTCTATCAAATTTCTTAATGCCAAGGAATCCCATAAAGATGATTCACTTTCATTATGACCATAAATGGGTCAATGAGAAATAACAATAACTGAAATTCACCGGAGAATCAACTTTAATTGGTTACACTTTATTTGGATAGTCCACTTTAGACATTCTATTAACTATAAGTAACTTTGTAACTACATGTCAACTAATTCTCATAAATTTGCAACTACTTGTCTACTAACTCTCAAAGTAGACCGGGTAGGTTTAGGGTTTGTAGAATGTTGACAAAGAAAGTGTTAGAAGATATTAAGCAGACAGTCTACTAATACTCTACTAACTGCTAGTTGACATGTAGTTGCAAAGTTACTTACTGTTAATAGAATGTCTAATGTGGACTATCGAAATAAAGTGTTACCCTTTAATTATACAACAAGAGTATTCAATTCATCATCTGTAAATGGCATTTTTAATGTGGTTTTTGAATAACAATGTATGCAATGTTCATCTCTTTTTAACAGAGAATTATGTAAGTGGGTGAGCTGAAGGAAGTGCAGTTAGAGATGACACGTCAAATTTCATTACATTTCAACAACTTGTTTTTGCCAAGGAAGTAATTATGGAGAAAGAAAAAAATGCCGGGCACAGTCTGATGGAATGAGTTATGCTGAGTTTAGACCTTGGGTTGTGTTACCTTTCTCATAAATAAACAACATGTCCAACTTTTCATACACATACGCATCAATTATGTTTTTCACGAAAGGGTGGAAAACACATGTCTGCATTCAAGAAATGCATTCCTGTTTAGTTACTTTCCAGATACAGTATGAAGCAGAGCAGCATAGGTACTGTTTAAGAGTAATAATATGTCATTATGCTGAGTGGAGTTAAGAAATGAGCATCATGTAGCCGCTGTTTTGTAACTGCTGCATTTTTATGTCCCATGAGTTTCTTTCCTTCCTTTCTTTCTTTCTCCCATTTTTTATTTGTCTACTTTTCACAGGCATTACGGTCTTGTATTAGCTTTCTTAAAATAGGAAAATATATATATATATATATATTAAGAAAGTTAATACAAGACATAATGCCTTTGAAAATGCATTCTAAAATCTGAATTATATACTTAAATAATTGATAACCTGAATAAATTATATATACACACACACATATATAAATATATATGTATGAAGACAGTGGGACTCAATCAATTAGAATGTCGTGAAAAAGTTCATTTATTTTAGTAATTCAACTCAAATTGTTAAACTTGTGTATTAAATCAAATGGCCAGCACACAGACTGAAGGAGTTTAAGTCTTTGGTTCTTTAATTGTGATGATTTTGGCTCACATTAACAAAAACCCACCAATGCACTATCTCAACAAATTAGAATACTTAATAAGACCAATAATAAACATTTTTAGTGAATTGTTGGCCTTTTGGAAAGTTGTTCATTTACTGTACATGTATACTCAATACTTGGTTGGGCCTCCTTTAGCATTAATTACTGCATCAGTGCGGCGTGGCATGGAGGTGATCAGTTGTGGCATTGCTGAGGTGGTATGGAAGCGCGGCCCGAAACACATTTTCTTTGACATTGGCCTTCAGCTCATCTGCATTTTTTTGGTCTCTTTTTTCTCATTTTCCTCATGACAATACCCCATAGATTCTCTATGGGGTTCAGTTCTGGTGAGTTTGCTGGCCAGTCAAGTACACCTACACCATGGTCATTTAACCAACTTTTTTTGCTTTTGGCAGTGTGGGCAGGTGCCGAATCCTGTTGGAAAATGAAATCAGCATATTCAAATAGCTGGTCAGCAGAAGGAAGCATGAAAAATTTGCTCCAAAATTTCTTGGTAAACGGGTTTCTTTGACAGTGGTTTTGCAAAATACCAATGAACTCACCACGCAGCATCTGACATCGCACCCCAACTCATTACAGAACTGTGGAAACTTAACACTGGTCTTCAAGCAACTTGTGCTATGAGCTTCTCCACCCTTCATCCAGACTCTAGGACTTTGGTTTCCAAATTAAATACAAAACTTTCTCTCATCTGAAAAGAGGACTTTGGACCATTGGGCAACAGTCCAGTTCTTCTCCTTATCCCAGGTAAGACGCCTCTGATGTTGTATGTGGTTCAGGAGTGGCTTAATATGACAACTGTAGCCAAATTCCTGACACGTCTGTGTGTGGTGGCTCTTGATTCCTTGACCCCAGCCTCAGTCCATTCCTTGTGAGTTCCACTCAATTTCTTAATCAATTTTTGCTTGCCAGCCCTCATAAACGGCTGCGGTTCTTCCCCTCTCGGCTGGTGTGCAATTTTTCTTTCCACACTTTTTCCTTCCACTCACTCTTTCTATGAATATGCTTGGATACAGCACTTTGTGAACTGCCAGCTTCTTTGGCAATTAATTTTTGTGGCTTACCCTCCTTGTGAAGGGTTTTAATGATTGTCTTCTGGACAACTGTCAAATAAGCAGTCTTTTCCATGATTGTGTAGCCTAGTGAACCACACTGAGAGACCATTTTGAAGGCTCAGGAAACCTTTGCTGGTGTTTTGAGTTGATTAGCTGACTGGCATGTCACCATATTCTAATTTGTTGAGATGGATTGGTGGGTTTTTGTTAAATGTGAGTTAAAATCATCACAATTAAAAGAACCAAGACTTAAACTACTTCAGTCTGTGTGCAATTAATTTATTTAAAACACGAGTTTCACATTTTGAGTTGAATTACTGAAATAAATTAACTCTTCCACGACATTCTAATTTATTGAGATCCAACCTGTATATATAGAAATGTAGACTTTACATTAAACATGAATTAACAAAATGTCAAATACACAATTAATTAATTAAAATGTATTTAGGATATATGAAATGTTAGCTTTGGAATTTGAAACAAATGATACATTTTATTTCATTTTATAAAAGGTTTGAAATGTCATTTACACTACAGGCAATTCATCTGAAAATAGATTGATATGGAAAAAACTTTACAAAGCATTTGTATTAAATGTCAGAAATTATTAGTAGACAATTATCTAATGAGGATGAAAAGTGTGATTTAGCAAGTTTATCCACAGGGTCAAAAGTGCCCATAGTTGAAGAAGGAACACTGTAATATTTATGGAGAGACTCACTGATAAATTTCAACATGATTTATCTCAAAGAGCTTTAAGGTCCTTGTACCCTCTTCAACAAACACGAGAGCAACGTCATACATTGAAATGCTGTGTTGATTATGCTGCTAAATCACAGCAGGATGAGCAAAAGGATGACGGGAAGCAAGCTATGACAGCATGAGCCATTATGTCAAAATAACAGTGTTATGTGAATGTTGATGCTTTAAGGAATGTTGATGCTTTAATAACAAATATTTATCGGGGCGTGTATGCTGGGATTTCATGGAGAAAAAAGTAATGTAACTAGTAATGTAACTAATTACTATTTACTTTTGAAATAAAGTAATCAGAACAGTAACGTGATTACTTTTAAAAGGAGTAATCAGTAATTTGATTACATTTTCAGAGTAACTTGCTCAACACTGCACACAACAGACCACCCTAGAAACTGCCCATTAATGCTGTACTAACCTATGAGTGCCCTAGAAACGAGATATAAATAAATACATTAATTAATTAATTAATTACAAATAAAAACACAATGTACAAAGCACTGCAATGTCTCAGACAACACAACTCCTTGGAAAAATGTGCCTCTACTTTTATTTTTGCAAAACTTCAAAAACATACCAATACATACAATTCACTGCATTTTCTAGCTGAAACAAATACTAGTGGCAGCAAAAGACCAACTTTACTTTTTACACAGATTTTCAGGGGGAAAAAAACGCATTTTCCCCATATGTTTGGCTTTTCTGATGCAGTAAACTTGCTTGGTAGCGCACCTGATACAGCATTGCACTTGCAAAAAAAAGCGTTCAGGTACAAGTGACAATAAAACACCTCAAAGCTTGTATAAGCAAATGTTAGGGCTTTTTCCGCCACATGTAATATTCCCTTGGAGACAATTACATATTCCTTTTCATTGTATACATGATATAATCAATTTTACTCTTGGATGGTCTGACATTGACCACAATGTTTACACACATATGGATGTACAGAAATTCTGACCACAAAGTCTACACAGTTTTTTGGCTACAGATGGTTTTCTCACAACTGCTGCACTATTTATTACATGGTTGCCATTTTATTGCATGTTGGTCCTTATTTGTGATGTCATTCAATTCCGATCAATAAGGAGGTCTATACTAAATCTATTTGTTTTATTTATGCCATCATTGTTACACTGACTGCAAACTTTTTAAGAATCACTTAAAGCCACAATAGACTTTTTCAATTGCCATGGCACCACAAGAACATGCATAGTCCACTTTACTAGGCCCTATTCTGAGTTGTGACATCAAAGCAGTAGACCTTATTGTCTATTTTTCACCATTTTAAGAGTCTCTAAGTACTATAATAAAGTATTAATCTATAGCGAGCCGTTACTAGCCAATTGACGCCCTAGGGCGAAATCCCTATGCCCCCCCCCCCCCCCCCCCCCCAATAATATATATTATAAATAATAGATATATATATACATTATATGTATCTATTATATTAATATATATATATATAGATATATATACAGTATATGTCTAGTTTATATATCAGTAAAAAACTATACATAATACTGTATATCTATATAGATATATATATATATATAATATATACAGTATATATATACATATACATATACACAGACCAATCATGTATATTCTTTTCAGACACCAGTTGCTTGTCACATTCAAATTGGTTGTCATAGTAACGACACTAATTTGTGGAGATTCAGCGCATTGAGTTCCACAAATCTGAATGCATTATTTGTAAATTGACTGTTAAGATAAACATTTTGCACAATTTATTATCTGTAATATCATTGTGTTGCCACTAGATGCCTGTATAGCCCTATGTAACAATCTCTAGTAGCTAAGACATTTGCACAAAATTTATGCATAAATCACACATAAATTGTTGTTGTTTCCTGAAACATTGATTTAAAGTGTCAGTTATTGCATTATTATTTCAGTCAAACCCTTTGTTACCCCAAACTACATATAAAAGCTTGATCAGTGGCATAAAAGTAACCAATGCAGCTACTTAATCCTTTGCTACTCATTAAGGTGTGAACTTTCCCTTTAAATAACGTGACGCTCTGCCCTCTATGACGCTGCTCCCATTAAGCGCTGTTGGAAGTGAATGAATTGATTCAGCATATCGACACCTCCGTAAGGATGCATTTACCTCGACAAAGCGGTCTAATAAAGGATGTTTTAGCGAATTTTACTATACAAATATTTTGGATGTTAAAGTTTATATGGGAATATTACATGACACGCTGATCATTTAACAATGCATTGGCGCAAAAAACGCACACCTTTTGGACAAATCTCGCAACATGATTTATCAAGTGCCACAAATACTGCCTAAACAAAATACTGATTTTGTGCACTTTATTTACTGTACCAATATTTTAAATTGGCCTTTGAACTTAGCTTTATTGCATGGCAAAAAAAAGTCTTAAGCCTAATGGCATTGTTGAGCACTCCAAATGCAAACTTTAAATGCAACAATCAGGCAGCAATTGACAGCACTCTGATCCAGTGGCATACAGGCATCGTCAGATTGACAGTACTCTAGCCCAATAATGGGGGATCCAGTGGGGGCGGCAGTCATATTTCAGGGTGACCGTGCCACTCTTTATCACAACCCTGCTAAAAGTGCCAGTACGTGCGCTCATTGGCGCCCCTTCAGCTGGTGGCGCCCTAGGCGACCGCCTAGCTCGCCTATGCCTAGAAACGGCCCTGGTGATATGGGTCAATAACATGGCGCTGACATTTTATCCTAATGATTTGTTAAAAAATACATTAAAACTACAATCCATGTTAAATACTAGAACTTGAATACATATCTTCTATTATAAGCATTTTGTTTTAATTTATGAATTAAAATGCATTTTCATATTTTTCTAGAGGCATGAAGTCAAAATTGTCTGGGAGCTACAGGTGCTATATCCTGATACGATAATCAAGACAAAAAAAGTCTCATTAATAGAATAAAAGCCTTGAAAAGCAAATGTTATTAGGCAGTGTGAACCCTTGGGATTTACCCACCCCTAAAAGTCACATTACAAAGCAACTGGGATTAGTTGCTGCATGCTAGCTAGACAGATCTTCCTGAATAAGTGGGAAGCAACATGAAAATTTAACCAGACTTTACTTGGCCTTCACATATTTCCTGTTGCTGGAAACTTGTTCAGGACATGAAAAATCTGGATTAATTTTTTAGACATTTTTTTTGTTTATGCAGTGGTAGCTCATGAATAAAATGTCAGTCAATTTCACTTTTGGGAGTTAGAGAATGTCTTTGTTCTGTTTTCTTGTTTATTTAAGCATCTTTCCATCCTTTGTGATCCATCAGCTTCTCCAGTATTTCCATTGTTAGAAGCTAGTTTCGGACATGCTTGGGTACGGCGAGTTCTTGGTGTCTCTTTGATCTTCCATACACTTAAATATTCTTCTGAAGCTCCAAAACTGGGTAAATGTGAACGAGTAATTTTCTCTCCCATTCTCACCGTCTTTATTCTTTCTATTTTCTCTCCTTTCATCAGTGTCAGTCTGACAGGATGTTCTAGCTTTAATGTGTCAGTCCTTTCCAGAAGACCAAATAAAATATTTAAAGTTATTGTCCCAGTTTCAGGCACAGTTAAGGCCTCCTATTAGGGCCAAACGTGGGCAAGGTTGTTTGATCACGGCCCATTTGTGGTCACGGAGTCTTTTGCAGGAGTGAGCTCTATTCTGACGTGCGGGAATATAAATTGTGCCGCCAGGACGGTGTTGGCCGCCGTTAGTCAGGGCCTATTACAATCAGTCAATTGGATCAGCGCTTCCAACTTCTCAAAGACTGATGAGCCGACATCATTAGCAGCTTTAAAAACTTCAGCTGCTGCCACTGCAGGCTGGTGTGACAGACTGCCAATTCTATTCTTTATTTCCTAAACAAATAAGCCCGCAAACAGACCGGAAAGCACGATTCAATTTGATGGACAGCTTGGAACTTTGAACAATTGATAGCACAAAATGTTAGTCATTTATGTTGTGGATGTAGGAGGTGAAATGTGTCATTTCTGCACCCCTAATGTCATCAACAGAATTGCATTTCACGTAGCCAGACTTCTGACTTGCGGCATAAAGAAGGGTTCAAATATCAGATGATCCTGGCCAAGAACTGCCCACTTAGAAAGACACCACCTGCCCTGATGATTTCTTAGGACGTGCCGTTTAGGGCAAAGTTTAAGGGATAGTTAAGGGACACCCAAAAATGATAATTTGCTGCTAATTTATTTACCCTCAGGCCATCCAATATGTAGGTGACTCTTTCCTTGAGAAAGACTTATCAAGGTAAACAAAATTAATACCAGTGGCTCCTGACAATATATATATATATAGAGGTCTCATAAAATAAAATGATTGGTCTGTGCAAGAAACTTAACATTATTTACAACATTATTACCTGTAATTCAGAGCCTCAGGCAAACGGTTCGGAGTGATGTCTGATTTCAAACTAAATCATTGTTTTGAACTGGTTCTTTTTGGTGAAACAGTTGAACCAGTTTACCGACTCAGACTGAAGCGTCTGAAACAGTTCAAGGCACAAAGGCAGCACAGATCTACAAGTTAATCAAAAAATTATTTTCGTACACCTGACAGTTACTCGACTCGAACCAAAATACTGGTGTATCTGATCCTATGATGAATAAACTCAACGCTCCAGTTCCTACAACAGTCATTGAAATGAGGAAACAGTTCTAACTCGGACCGAAGGCCGATGATCCGCTGATATGCGCATGTGTGAATCGAGAACATGAAAGAAGGGGTGAAATGAACGTTTTTATGGTTTCTCAACGTTTATGTAAAAAGGAGAGCTGATGAAAACAAGTATAGTCCCTGTTAGACAGGTAAAACATTCACGTTTTACATCATTATTGGGTGCTTTAATAATATAATTGCATGATTACGTAAACAAACTAGTGGATTGAGCCAGTTGAAACGAACAGTTGAAACGAACTGTGCGAAAGAGCCAATTTGTGGAAAAGAATCGTATTTCCGTGTTGCATAAGGCTATGGATTACAGGTAATAATGTAGTAAATAATGCTCAGTTTCTTGCACAGACTGATTGTTTCTCTTCATAAGATCTCAATATATCGTCAGGGAGCCATGGTTATTAATTTTGTGATCTTTTATATACTTTTTTTGGCTCTCAAAGTGCCAGCAGCTGTTGGCTTGCATTTTATGAATCACAAAGGAGCATGGTTTCATCTAAAGATCTTCTTTATTGTTCTACTGAAGAAAAAGAGTCACCTACATATTGGATGGCCTGATTTAACAGCAAATTTTAATTTTTTGGATGAACTATAACTTTAATCTGAAACAACTGAACAAAACTGATTGATGAGCTCAAAGTGGCGCAAGAGAACACTTGTAGAGAAAGCTGTAAAATGTGCATAGACTTTGTGATCAGAATTCTTTCAAAACTCATTTGTATTTCACAGACATAAAGCAGAATATACAGTTTTGTTTATGGACATCTACATGTTGAACTATGTGAAAACACACTAAAAACCTATTTATCAGCACAATATTTCACAATATAGGCACAAAACACTGGCACAAACCACTTATTGTTTGAAATAAGACATCTGGAGTACTTGGTTCCACACAAAGTGACGGAATCCAGATGATTTAAGCAGTTTAAAACAACATTTGGGGATTGGGAATCAGTTCCATATAGATCAATTACCATTTGGAAGTAAATAGGGTCTTTCTCCTCATGCAAATTTGATTTCACCATGATCGGGTTTGTAATAATTCTCAAAGGGACACTTACAATAACCATTTTACAATTTATGGTAGCTGTTAAAAGAAATATTCAATATAATTACTCGCAGCACAGCAGAAACACTGTCAGTGTGACACGAGCATGCTGTTGTAGGTACGCTGATGCTTCTTTTAGCACTGTTTGACCACGGTGTGAACCAGGCCTTATGCATATTAAACAGAGATAGGAGGAACTGTTTTAAAATCCTAAAATTACACATAGCCACTTTGACATTATGCACATAAAATTACAGACATTTGTGTTTTGTGTTTATTTCCAGAGGTTTATACTGCACAGCAGGGTGTTTCGCAGTTTTCTGCGGTTTTGACAGAGCGAGACCAGTGCAGTGACAGCTGATAGATATGAATGAACACACAGATACCCCATTGTGCCGTGCTCTCTATTAGCCCTTCAGCAAATTGGATTCTTTATAGCCTCAGTAACAGACAGAGAGAGCTGGATCTGAATCTCAGCGTTATGATATGGTTTCCAATTCATTTTCATTACTTTACAGCCTGTGAGAATGTATACTGGCAAGCTATACTCCAGAAGAGAATGTTTGCCTCAACGTGTGAAATTAATTCTTCGGGGTAGCCAAGAATGTCTGTGGATTTGGTGAATTTTCATGCCATGAATAATTGTCCGTCTCTATAATTTGGTTATAAAAATAAAGACATAATTGTAAGCCTCGGGTCGGGAAATGAAAGGATGGCTCACGCTAATTTTTTATATGGAGCCACTTGTGAATTAATAGTCAGAGAGCCTAGAGAAAAGAACTGTACATTTTTCAATATGCATTATGAAATTACCAGCCACCCATCCAGTTCTACAGATATTTTCAGCAACCAGGGAAATACTAATTCAAACGTTGTGTTGTTGATAATATATCCTGTAATACATGATGTGTTCTGACATGAGAAGAGTTTGATCAGAGCTGATAATCAGAGTACAAGACAAGACAAATCAAGCACAAACAAATGTGGAAAAATGTCCAGTTTTATCTTTTTCAAATAGATGAAATCTAGAGTGATATCTCTATGATGCACATCAGCGGGTGTCTGATTAGAGATCAAATAATCTGAGAAAAATATCATGTATTAGTGATGCTTGCTAAGGCTCAGAATTTCATTTAGACCATAGAAAATATTTATGGACTAATATCATAGAGACTTGAGGGTGGGTTCCTCTGCCTTGGGCTAGTAAGTAATAGCTTCATAATAACTACCCAGGACATCCTTGCAACTGCTTAGCAATACCCTGGTAACCACCCAGAACACCTTAGCAACAGTTTGGCAATAACCTAGCAACCAGCCCTAATATTTGACCCAGTAAATAAAAAACAACAGCCTAGAATCATGGTGGTAAGTTTTGCACAGACAAGCAATGTTCAAATTTCCCACAATTATTTATTATTATTTTAATAGTTATATTGGACAGAAAATGTAAATTATTAATTTAGGGCATCTTAATTGCATCTTAATTACACAACATTTATATATAGTATATGCCTTGCTCTCAGTTGTTGAAGCCCTAAGACTGGCAAGAGCAGCTTCCAAATCTTCTATACTTATTTTGCTGGATCTGTCTGCTGTTTTTGATATGGTGAACCACCAGATTCTCCTGTCAACCCTACTGGAAAATGGCATCTCAGGAACCGCACGCCAGTGGTTTGAGTCTTACCTCTCAGATAGGTCCTTCAAGGTATCTTGGAGGGTTGAGGTGTCCAAGTCGCAACATCTAGCTACTGGGGTGCCTCAGGGCTCAGTACTTGGACCAATTATCTTCTCTGTCTACATGGCATCACTAGGCTCTGTCATTCAGAAACATGGCTTTTCATATCACTGCTATGCTGATGACACTCAACTCTACCTCTCATGCCATCCTGATGATACGACGATAGCTGCTCGCATCTCAGCATGCCTAACAGACATTTCTTGTTGGATGACGGACCATCACCTTCAACTCAACCTGGCTAAGACAGAACTGCTTGTGGTTTCAACAAACCCATCACTTTATCAAAATTTCACCATCCAGTTAGGCTCATCAACTATAACTCCTTTAAAAAAAGCTAGAAACCTTGGAGCTGTGATTGATGATAAGCTGAATTTCTCAGACCACATTGCTAAAACTGCCCAGTCCTGCAGATTTGGAATTTAGTTAGTATATATATATATACTATTGCTTAAAATGTGTTACATTTTAGATTATGGTTAGCTTCAATATAAATACAAAAGAATATATTGCACTTTCCTGATGTGTTGTTGATTTCAGCACACCACACTTGATGAATGAACAACCTCATCTCTATGCTTTTGAATTTCCTCACAAAGCTCATATGCATAAATACACAAATGGAAGTGGGGACGGCCTGCTTCCTCAGATGGAGCTATCAAATTAAATGCTATCAACTGTATTATCAGCTGTGTAATTACATTTGTGGGTAATTCATTTTCAAGGTGACAGTGTGGTACTATGTATAATTACAATTAGGAACAAGTTGCAGGCCGAGCGAAAATAGCTAATTAGCAGTATATCAAAGAAGCGTAAATTATGGAAGCATCAAGCATCTTGGTTTAATAAGAACACTGGACTAAACTGCCAAAAGTATGAGGTCAGTGTTCACTACACTACTTTAAAAACATTTATCACACTTCAAAAGCAGTATAGTAGGTTATCCAAGTATTCTATGAATATGCACATGTACTATAAAACTACAGTTAGTATGCATAATATAAACTAAACTTTAAACAAAAATAGAGTATTTTGCTATTTTGCAAACATACATATTGACATAAAAGAACGGAAGTGTTACTTAAGAGATGTTTTCTGGGAAAGTGGTTCATGTACTTGGATATTTCTTCAAAAGAACTGTGAAATTTGCCACAAATAAATGGTTATTTAGATGTATAATAAATTATATGATCATTTCTTACACTATTCTCTTTACATGTGACTCATATGCAAGTCATCTCAGAAGAAGACTCAATGGGAGGTCCGTTAAGAGTGGTGGTTTGCCAAAGCCGAAACTTTCATGCTTTTTTAAATGATAAAGCTTACCGAAATCCTATAATTTGTTACCACTGAAATTTAGTGACTTTAAACCTCAAGGAGGGTTTCTTTTTTCATGCTGTCATTAAAAAAAGCCAGGCTGCTTTTTAGTGCTATACCATGATCTGTTTCCCACTCTTCATGCAACAGGCATGTTCACCAAACCACAGAGATCTTCAGTTCTAACTGTAGCAAAGACTGCCAAGCAAAGACGAAGAAACCATTTCCCAAAGTAAGTCAGCAACTGGCAGTTAAATATAAGTTGACACATCAAGTCTCTCGTGACAGAACACTGACAAAATTTAATTTAAGCTTGGCCTGACTTGCATTGTTCATTCAGTGCAAGTTCATTTCAACTCTCATGAAGACAACACAAATTTGTTTTAATTAACCAGCTTGATTGCAAACATAATTAACTTAAAACACTTTTTGACTAAATGTATAATCATTTAGATAGAAATTGTCCTGACTAATTAGAGACAAACCTGTAAGAATTTTTTTCTCAGTTGCTTGAATTCATTGTTCAAAAATAATTTACGCTGCTTCAAATGTCAGTTCCCTATCTGTCGGTCACTACGAGTTATGTTGTGACGACATAGAGGGTTTACTTGAGAGCCCCAATCTTTGAGAGCTGACAAAGTCGTGGATGGCCCCTTTTTCGGCCAGAAGCCGCTCGTCTCCCTTCTCCATCCTCACTACCCTCGATGGCGGGGCGGCTAGGGGGTACGTAGACATTAACCAGGTGGAGTGAGCTGTTGTGGTGTACCTGTGCCCGCAAAACGCCGCCACTTGGAGGAATCATCCTATCCAAAACCTGTAAGCTGACGGCCACTCTCGCGGCCAAAGCTTACGGTGCTGCGGGCCAGGCCTCTCCTGCCCTGCATGCCATGGCTATCCTGCAGGTCCACCAAGACAAGGCACTCAAACAAAAACTTACACATCTTGCTCCGGAGTGATCCTCCAGCTGGCCGAGGGCGCTCCCCTGCGTCCTCGAGAGCGCCTCCACCCCATGCTGAGACACCGTCGAGGCCAGTGCGTCGAGCCTCTTGGAGGACTGCGGCACCCCCCGTGTCACAGCCAGCCCCTAAGTCCGCTAAGAAGATGACAAAGCGGCCCTGACCCGGGCAACCCGGAGATGTGGGAAGCTGCTCTTTTTCAGGAGATGGCGAGAACAGTGCCACTCCTTCCCCCGGAGGAGGGCCGGAGGGAGAATCCTTTGTTCCGTTTTGTTTCTGTTCCGCTGCTGGTCCAACGGCCAGTAAGTACACACGTTCTCGAAAAAGGAGCAGTTTCCTTTTCCTCTGGGTTATCAGGTTCATGGGTTGACAGTGAGCGACGCGATGCCTTCTGTGCCATCCAGCACGAATTCCCACTGCTGCACCACCACAGGTGCGTCGATTGTCCCTTTGGTGCCACTCGCACAGAGCTTGGAAGCATGGCTCGCACTGCCCAACACGTCCCGCTGGCTCATTCAGACAGTTCGGCTCAGCTACGCGATTCAGTTCGCCATGCGACCCCCTCAGGTTCAGCGGCATTCTCGAGACTTCGGTGGCAGCTCGAGATGCCCCTGTCCTGCGCGACGAGATTGCTGTGCTACTGGCGAAGAACGCAATTGAGCCTGTCCCTCCAGCCGAGATGAAGTCAGTGTTTTACAGCCCTTACTTCATTGTGCCCAAGAAAGGTGGTGGCCTTCGGCCAATCCTGGATCTGCTTGTCTTGAATCGGGCCCTTCACAAGCTCCCATTCATGATGTTGATGCAGAAGCGCATCATCAGATGCATCCAGCCCCAGGATTGGTTTGCAGCGGTCGACATGAAGGACGCTTACTTTGTCTCGATGTCTCGATTTTTCCTCGATACAGGTTGTTCCTACGGTTTGCGTTCAAGGGTCGGGCATGGCAGTACAGTGTCCTCCCCTTCGGGCTGTCCCTGTCCTCCAGTGTCTTTACGAAGGTCGCAGAGGGTGCCCTTGCCCCGTTATGGGAAGTGGGCATCAGGATCCTCAACTACCTCGACGACTTGCTCATCATGGGCCAGTCACGAGAGCAGTTGTGCGATCACAAGGACCTGGTGCTCCGGCCGCTCAGCCAGTTGGGGCTTCGGGTCAACTGGGAAAAGAGCAAATTCTCCCCCTTGCAGAAGATCTCTTTTCTTGGAGTTAGACTAGGTGAGTATGACAGCGCGTCTCACCAACGAGCGTGCCTAATCAGGGCTGAACTGCCTGAGTTCCTTCAGAGGCAGGAATGTGGTATCTCTGAAACACTTTCAGAGGCTCCTGGGGCATATGGCATCCGCAGCCGCAGTCACGCTCGGATTGCTTCATATGAGACCACTTCAGCACTGGTTACACTCCCGAGTCCCGAGATGGGCATGGCGTCGCGGTACACTTCGTGTGACCAACACACCGGAGTGTCACCGCCTATTCAGCCCCTGGACAGACTTTGCCTTTCTACGGGCTGGGGTGTCCTTAGAGCAAGTGTCCCGGCATGTCCTTCTCAGGACGGATGCTTCCAGTACGGGTTGGGGCGCTACATGCACTTGATTGGCTTTATGACTCTCTCTCCTCTCCACCTGTAGCTGCTGTGTGGTGAGCGCACTGGCGCCGCTGTCCTGTGGCTGCCGTCGCATCATCCAAGTGGATGCTGCACACTGGTGGTGGTTGAGGAGAGACCCCCCATATGATTGTAAAGCGCTTTGGGTGTACAACAATACACAATAAAGCGCTATATAAATGCATCATTTATTCATTCATTCATGCAAGGAGCAGGCAGCCTCGGGGCTCTGGACAGGGCCTCGACTGCTTTGGCACATCAACTGCCTAGAGTTGTTGGCTGTGCATCTGGCTTTGCTGCAGTTACGGCCATTACTGAAAGACAAGCATGTGTTGGTCCACATGGACAACACTGTGGCTGTCTCGTACATCAACCGGCAGGATGGTCTACGATCTCATCGTATGTCACACCTCGCCCGTCATCTCCTCCTTTGCAGTCAGACGCGGCTCAAGTCGCTGCGCGCCGTCCACATTCCAGAGGAGCTCCATCATGCAGCCGACGCACTCTCACGACAGCTCACGTTCCCCGGAGAATGGCGACTCCATCCCGAGACGATCCAGCTGATCTGGAGTCGATTCAGAGAACCCAGGTAGACCTGTTTGCTTCCCACGAGTCCTCCCACTGCCAGCTGTATTTCTCCCTGACCGAGGCCCCCCTCGGCACGGATGCATTGGCACACATTCAAGTATGCATTTCCCCCCGTGAGCATTCTCGCACAGACACTGTGCAATGTCAGGGAGAACGAGGAACAGGTCTTACTGGTTGCGCCTTACTGGCCCACCCAGACCTGGTTCCCGGTACTAATGCTCCTCGCGACAGCCCCTCACTGGCGCAGCCCTCTGAGGAAGGACCTCCTTTCTCGTGGCTCGGCACCATATGGCACCCGCGTCCAGATCTCTGGGACCTCCATGTGTGGCTCCTGGACGGGACGCGGCAGACTTAAGTGATCTGCCACCGGCGGTGGTAAACATGATCAATCAGGCTAGAGCTCCCTCAATGAGGCAAGCCTATGCTCTGAAGTGGAGTCTGTTCGTGAACTGGTGTCCTTCTCACCGAGAAGACCCCGAAGATGCACAATTGGAGTAGTGTTTTCTTTCCTGCAAGAAAGGTTGGAGTGTAGGCTGTCACCATCCACATTGAAAGTGTATGTGGCTGCTATCGCAGCACATCACAATGCAGTGGACTGCTGGTCCCTGGGAAAGCACAATCTCATCATCAGATTCCTGAGGTGTGCCAGAAGGTTAAATCCTCCTAGGCCACCCCATGTGCCCTCCTAGGATCTCTCTACTGTTCTGGCCGGCCTTCAGAGGGATCCCTGTGAGCTGCTGGACTCAGTTGAGCTTTAGTTCCTGTTTGCTAAGACAGCGCTCCTGACTGCGCTCACTTCCATCAAGAGGGTCGGGGACCTCCAAGCATTTTCGGTGAGTGAAGAGTGCCTTGTGTTCGGGCCGGCCTACTCTCACGTTGTCCTGAGACCACGGCCTGGATACGTGCTCAAGGTTCCCACCATGCCCTTTCGCGATCAGGTGGTGAACCTAACCATCCAACTGCCCTCAGAGGAGGGCAGCCTTGGCGTTCCTGGTCCCCGTAAGAGCGTTGCGCATATGCTGGACCGCACCCGTAAGCTTCAGAAGCCTGAGCAGGCTCTTTGGTCTACTACCAGGTCAGCAGAAGGGAAGGCGACATCTCCAAGCAAAGTTGGCCCTCTGGATAGTGAATGCAATCGCATTGGCCCCACCAATCCCCGGCGAGCCGTGCCCCTGGGGGTGAGGCTCACTCCACACAGGATGTTTGCCTCCTCCTACGCGCTGGCGCCTGGCACCTCTCGGCTCAGGTATGCAAAATTCCACAGTCGCAAATTCATTGGGGTTTCCTCTGAAAGTTCAGAGCGGAAAGGGCTCTCAAGTAACACCCTATGTCGTCACGACATAAACTCTCCCGACGCCTCCATCAGGAACGAGGGTTACGACGTACAGAGAACGTTTTACCGTAAATTCCATTTCTTAAAATTAAAATAAACCAAGGTCCCTTTTCAGACAATATGGATGTCACTATGGGCAACCAACCATTGAAATCAATAAGGTGATGATTCAAGTCAGGCTGACCAATTAATTGAATCTCAATACATTCGGAGTGAGGGTTTATATGAATGTATCTCTGAGGAGAACTGACTGTCTTCAGACAAGTTTAGATGGCATTTTATTTTATTTGTATAATGCATATTAAAGTAGTACTTATAAGTGCAGCGCAGCATTGCTGTTGTTACATCGCCACCTGCTGTCAGAAAGTGAATTTGGCCGTTTTACCTCTGCTTTTTAAAGCTAAAGTCAGACTATTCTGTTTTTGCTTCAGATTTTGAAATTATACAGTCTAATTTAAATCAAAAATTGCTCCTGCTGCATGTATGCAACATCTTTGCTTTGATCATGATAAAAATGCAGTGGTTGCCTCATTTTAAATGGAAAGAGATTTATTTTATTGTATTATTATTTGATTTGTGATTGGTTTTACAATTTCAGTTTAATTTTAATATTTGACATATTTCAATTTCACAAAGAAATGTGTAGCATTTTGTCTGAGAAATAACAAAAGGACTCCTGTTCATTTAAAATTTTAAATCTCATTTTGTTAAAAAAAATCGTGAATCGAATTGTGAAATCAAAATCGTGAATCGAATCAAATTGTGAGTTGAGTGAATTGTTACTTCCCTAACAGACAACCTTTTGAAAATGTAATCATTATATACAATGTTTTGTTCTTGTTGAGACATTGAAGAAAACATTTTCTTTTGCCACTGACATTTTCTAAGAATATTTCCTGCAGGAACAGACTTGAATGAAGGGAAACCTCTCAGCACTTAAGAAAACCCAATCTAGTGTAGCGAATTTAGCTCACAACAGGAAATATGAATAATTAACCATAACTAGTTATAATTAACTATTCATATTTTAGATCCGCTGTAGATATTTAGCTGACCACTCAGGGTCAACTGTCTTGTCAATTCTAAGAATGTTAATTTCCTGGTTAAGGGAAATAACTTTCTTACTGTACAATTCTACCAAGCTTGTAACGTAAATCTGCATGATTAGTGACTCCGGTTATGAGCAAACAATGAACACGTCAAGTGTGATACAAGTAAGGTTTTATTAACTACATAAACACTTAAACTAGTCTAACATACTACATAAACACATAAACTGGTCTAACATACACATACACACACACACACACACACACATACAGTTGGTATAGGAAAGGGTTAAAGTTTAGCTCAGCACAGAAAGAGGCATAAAGAATGAATTTTATGGAACACTTTGCATATTCAGCAGATCTAAAACCTGAGGGAAAACGTCAGATTCTTAGTTCAAACACACCTTGTAAAAAGGTGTAACTGATACTTAATGCATCAATTAATAAGACTAAGTTTGATACTTGCGAGTCTCGGCTGTCTGAAAGAGATTCCTGATGCAATCTTAAGGCCCAAGATCTTGCTGAAGTTAGTTGATGAAAAGAACCAGTTTGAGTCAGAGAATCTTTGGTGAATGGAAAAGTCAAGGCCGAAAGGCCTGGCACGCACTTTGATATCCTGAAGTTTTTTTTCAACATCTTCATCTGCATCTGACCGCACCACCCGACTGGGGCAGTCCCTGGAGCCGGGCCTTTAAGGTCGGAGAAGATCCCCGCCTCTCAAGATGGGCTTATCCAATGAGAACGTGCTGAAATCCCAAGCGGGAGGTTGGAAATACTGGGGAGTTTTATGACTCTTTGTCTCTAAGCATGGTATTTCGCATATGTAATTCGCTTGGGTGTTGATGCACAAATTAGTAAAGATTCTTAGAACATCAATATGTTGCATAGGTATCAGCATGTAATATGCACTCTCAGTTAGATCATCCGAAGATGAATTCATAGAGACCAAATATGATAGGTGAGGTTTTATTAACTAGTGATTCATCATAACATGCATAAAACAGCATACACTACAACAGACAATATACAAGAACAGTAATGGTATACACAATGACCTGAAGGATATGTGTATTCAATCAAAGAAAGGTTTTCCTATGAATTAATTAGTAGAAAAGTCCATTCCTTGTGGATTTTCCTTATGGGGACAAAGAGTGGGTTATCCTACTCACATTCCTGGGGGTGTCGTAAAACCAGTGATATCATGATTAGTTGTCATGGTGACCAAAGGGGGATGGTGTTCAGCAGAAATCCTGGCATCCAGTTTATTGAGTGAGGGGACTGTGACGATTTGTTAATCTAATGAATAATTTGATTTGTTAAATCAAATAAAAATTAGTGTGTCAGATTGGTTGAGACGCTACACTAGTATAAATGTGAGAAAATTCTGAAAAAAGAGTGTCCTTGTGGAAATAATATAATGTATGTTCTGAAATTATTTCTGTTTTTATACCCTTTTCACCTCAATTGATGTACAAACTGATCAGCCACAACATTAGAACCACAGAGAGGTGAAGTGAATATCACTGATTATATGGCACCTTGGTTACACCTGTCAGGGGTGTGATACTGTATATTAGGCAGCAAGTGAACAGTCAGTTCTTGAAATTCATGTGCTGGAAGCAGGAACAATAAGCAAGCAAAAAGGTATGAGTGACTTTGACAACTGGGTCAAAGCATCTCCAAAAGGGCAAGTCCCGGCATACAGTGGTCAGTACTTGCAGAATTTGTGCAACTTGTGAACTTGCATCAGGGTCATGGGCATCCAAGGCTCATTGATGTAGGTGGGGAGCAAAGGCTAGAATGTCTGGTCCGATCACACAGATGAGCTATTGTAGCTGACGTGCATTGCAGTTTGCATAGCCTCAAACTGGCCAGAGAATCTAAAGTGGCTACAATGAGCACATGAGCATCAGAACTGGACCACAGAGCAAAAGAAGGAGGTTCCCTGGTCTGATCAATCACGTTTTCTTTTAGATCAGGTGGATGAGCTTTTCCTGGGGAAGAGATGGTAGCAGGATGCACTATGGGAAGAAGGCAGGCCAGCGTAGTCAGTGTTATGCTTCTGCTGGGAAACCTTGGGTCCTGCATTCATGTGGATGTTACATTGACACGTACCACCTACCTTACAACTGTTGCAGACCTTGTAAACCCCTTCATGGCAATTGTGTTCCCTGATGGCAGTGGCCTCTTTCAGCAGGATAATGCACCTACCACACATCATTCAGGAATGGTTTGAGGAACATGAAAAAGGTTCAAGGTGTTGTTTTGTCCTCCAAATTCCCCATATCTCAATCCGGTTGAGCATCTATGGGATGTGCTGGACCAACACATCTAATCCATAGAGGCTTCACTTTACAACTTGGAGGACTTAAAAGGATCTGCTGCTAATGAATTGGTGCCAGAGACCACAGGACACAGACAGAGGTGTCAGTTCTCAGACAGTTAATGCCCCACCGCATTAGAGCTTTTTGGCCTACAGTGATATTAGGCATATGGTTTGGGCCTACATGATATTAGGCATATGGTTTTAATGTTGTGGCTGACATTAGGTCTTAAAGTAATAGCAGCCTTATATACTTGTCATTAACTCTTTCCCCACCAAACATGGAATTTTACGTTATTCATGAGACAACTCTTCCCTGCCAAACACGGACCTTTCCGGGTTTCTGTGTTTTCACAGTTATACACTCGGGGGTGCTATTATGCATTTCCTGAATGAGTCTTGAATGTGCCGATCAAAAACACAGACCAGGTAGACTCAGAAACGAGCAATCGCATATGTAAGCAGATGCATATGAAAAATAATGCGGTCATCAACACTAACCGCATTTAAATGAAAACTGCCTAATGTTTGTAACGGCCAAAACTATGTTTTTGCATGCATCACATTATAGTGCGGTGTGCCCTTTAAGAGACTGATCACTTAACTTATAACGCGCGCTATGTGGTGATGACGTAGAAGGACTACGTGACTGTGTAATGAGAACCACTATGGATGATAAGTTCGCTCTGCCTTTTTGTTATTACTTTGTCTTTACTTTTATTTGTAACGCCAAGAAAGAGTTAATCTCTAATGTATGAGAGGAGCGCGTTGCCGTGTACCAGCCATTAAATATGTGGGACCCCAACTCTTCGTTTTCCATCTGTTTCATTTCATGGGTTTAACGAGTTATCCGAGTCAAAGCGTTACATGTTACAGAGTGAAATGTTAATCCAGGAAGTGGTAAAGGCCTGTGCAAGGTTTGGGAGTGCTGATGAAAGCCATCTACTGCATCTTTGCTTTGATAATATTACTGAATATGATCCAGATGTAGTATTTGATAAAAATGCGATTTTCTCAGCTTTTTGCGCATAATGTTGCTTTTTTTATGAAACCTACCTACATTCAAGTGTTGATTAAAAAAAACAATGCTTGAAGCTAGAATAAAACAGATTTTTTTTTCTAAGTAGAGGGTCTGATCTTTATTTTGATGTATTGCATGTTCAGATATTCCTACAACAAAATATTCTGGGGGCCATGAAATTTTAGTGAAAATCATCAAAAACGCTGGCGGTGGCTGGCAGCATTTAAAAAATACCGCTGGTCGGTAAAGAGTTAATAGTAATCAAACAACAAATGGCAAAATTATTGCTCATGACTTAATAATTTTTGTAGATTTAATAAAAAGCCATGTGTATTTCATTTATACAGTGTTGCATTTTATATTTTTGATTATTCACTTTCTGTAGTATTTCCTACCTGAACATTGTTGGACAGATTTACCTGACAAAATGATAGCCTTTGCATTGTTGCAAAATAGTATCTTTGCTTCTATGGTTCTATTGACCCATCTTCAGTAAGCTTTGTAGACTCTTGAGACTTTTTCTGATTAGGTGTAGGCCTATTAGTTTTTTACTGGTGCATATCTCGCACAAAGTCATGAAATAAAAAACAAAACAACAACAATTCATTCAATTATATTTACCTCTTTTAATAGGAAACCAACATTGTTGTTTAATCACTAATTACAATATACTGTATATATATATATATATAAATTATATATTATATAGGGGTGCTCCGATCAGGATTTTTTAGGCCGATCACCGATCGCCGATCACAGAAAGCAGTATCTGCTGATACGATCACCGATACCGATATTTTTAAAGCCTTCTTTTTGAATCATTTATATATATAATATATAGATATATATATATATATATATATATATATATATATATAAAGCCACGCTAAACTAAATCGGGACAGACAATAGCCCGATTCGGACGGTAATTGTTTCTCATATGGACGTCTGTAAAAATAAATTTACATATCACCTGAGTGATAAAACTCATGGATTCGGATGGCGATTTATTCACAGTGAAGGAGCGAGTTTCTTCTCTTTCTGCTCCCAGATGCTGTGGTGGAGCAGTTATGAAGTATTGTTCTTTTAAATACTTTTCAACATTTCAGAAATAAATATGTATGCAAATTACACCGAAGTACAACATTACCTTACGGTGTTCGGGAGTGCTCAAAAAGGGTTTAAACACTGAATTTTGAATCGATTTCTTCTCGTAAACTCAGAGATGTGGATTCAGACGGCAATTAAATTACCACACGACCTTGGTGTTTGTCAAAAAACAGTAGGTAATTTGGCCAGGGTTTTTTCGCGGGTGGTGGGAGAAAAACACCAACATTCTGCATTACCGACTACCCCCTGTAAATGGTGAAAATCACTTACGTCCCCCTGAGAAATAATTACCGTCCGAATAGGGCATAAGTCACCATTTCAGTCTTAAAGGCTGTGTCATACCATACAGAATGTTATATATAATAATAATAAAAATTATACCTTGCATAGGCTAAATAAGCAATCCATTTCATAAATCATCCTTAGGCAAAGAAAGAACATCTTCAATTTGCAGAGTGCTATGATTTTTCTTTCTACCTTGAAGCTTGGTGATATCTTCTAAGAGTGTCTGTGATGTAATACATCAATCTGCATTATTATTTTATCTGCGCTAGCACGGAACATTAACACACACAAATCTGCGGTGTTTAGTTAGCAATGTCAAAGGGGTTGCTTTGATCAAGAGACGACTTTGAGATGCACAATCCTTGAAAGTTACCTTGGATGAGACACATTATTCCCTACGAACACAAATCTCTTGACTTTGGGTCTCCACAAACATTGCCTTTGTATGTTCTGCCTCCCATTTATCTAGAGGTAAGACAACAAAAAGCTCCTCCTGTCTTCTAACTTTCATCTGCAGAACTTCAAAGAGACTCGTACCTGAGACACGGAAGAGGTAGACTGATCATCAAAGTGTAGAGTACGCCTCTTGTGTGTGTACTTGGTTATCTGATCTGAAGAATCCTTGTTACTGCCATGAGGCCCTGTCATCAATAGAAATAAGAAGTCAGGTATCACTAGTGGGGAAGTTGTGGCCTAATGGTTAGAGAGTCGAACTCGTAACCCAAAGGGTCTCGTACAAGCAGGGATTGTAGGTGGGGGGAGTGAATGGACACCGCTCTCTCCCGCCTTCAATACCACGACTGAGGTGCCCTTGGCAAGGCACCAAACCCCCAACTGCTCGCCGGGTGCTGCAGCAATATGGCTGCCACTGCTCCGGGTGTGTGTTCACTGCTGTGTGTGTGCACCTTGGATGGGATAAATGCACTAATTCCTAGTATGGGTCACCATATTTGGCCACATGTCACTTTCACTTCACTAATCTCAGCGACCTCATTGGTTTTGAATTATTGATTGTAAACTTCAGATAACCTCAGTATTGCATCCATATCACTACATTTGTTCATATGTTGTGAGCTTTAGACTTACTTGACAGCTAGCTTAAGTTTCTTAAAATTACCTAGAAAAAAAACTGATATGGCAGCTAGAATGGAATATACAAAAGTACTTAATGTTTCCTCTATTCATGTACAATGATATTTACAAAGCACAGGTTCAAAATAATGTTAATGTTACAGTACATTTAGCTATGCGTTTTGATACGCTTGTGAATATAAATTGTCTTTACCTGCAGTACAGTCGTTCACATAAGCTCAGTGAGCTGCTTCGTCGTGATAAAAGACGTTTGCAAGTTTTATTTCCTACAGTGTATTGTAGGTAAGTTACCTCATCCGGCGCTCTTTTTGTTTTCTGTCTTATAAAGTATCCTGTTTGTAGCGAATCAGCTCATGACAGGAAATATGAATAATTAACCATAACTAGTTATAATTAACTATTCATATTTTAGATCCGCTGTAGATATTTAGCTGTCCTCTCAGGGTCAACTGTCTTGTCAATTCTAAGATGTTAATTTCCTGGTTAAGGGAAATAAATTCCTTACTGTACAATTCTACAAAAGCTTGTAATGTAAATCTGCATTATTAAGTGACTCCAGTTATGAGCAAACATTGAACCACGTCAAGTGTGATACAAGTAAGGTTTTATTAACTACATAAACACTGAAACTAGTCTAACATACTACATAAACACATAAACTGGTCTAACATCCTACAAACACACATAAACTGGTCTAACATACACGTAAACACACACACACACATACAGTTGGTAAGGAAAGGTTAAAGTTTTAACTCAGTACAGAAAGAGGCATAAAGATTGAATTTTATTGAACACTTTGCATATTCAGCAGATCTACACCTGAGGGAAACGTCGGATTCTTAGTTCAAACACACCTTTGTGAAAGGTGCAAATGATACTTAATGAATCAATTAATAAGACTAAGTTTGATACTTTGCGAGTCTCGGCGGTCTGAAAGAGATACCTGATGCAAATCTTAAAGCTTCCCGTTGATCTTTGCTGAATTAGGGTCGATGAAAAGAACCAGTTTGAGTCAGAGATCTTGATATTGAAAGGAAAGGACAGGCCGAGAACGGCCTGGCACAATGCTTTGGTATCCTGAAGCGTTTTCTCATATCTTCATCTTAGCATCTGACCGAACCACCGACTGGGCGTGTCACATGGTGTGTCAGCTTTAAGGTCGGAGAAGATCCCCGCCCCTCAAGATGGGCTTATCCAATGAGAAAGGCCGGAATCCCAATTGGGCGTTTTGAGATCCTGTGGAGTTTATGACTCTTTGTGTGGAAACATGGAACTTAGTATCTAGAACTTGAATCGAAAATACTAAAGATTCTCAGGACACTAATATATTGCCTATTTACCAACATATAATATACACTCTCATTTAGATAATCAGAAGACAAATTCAAAGAGACCAAACATGGTATATGTAAGGTTATATGAATGAGTGGTTTTAATCGTAGCATGAATAACTAGTCCTTAATACAACAGATTAATAAAAACCGCAATATACTCAATGGCCTGCAGAATATGTGTGTTCATTCAAAGAAAGGTTTCCTATGAATTAATTAGTAGAAAAGTCAATTTCTGCTCTGCCTCTCTTATGGGGACAAAGAGTGGGTTATCCTACTCACATTCCTGGGGGGTCATAAAACCAGTTATATCATGATTAGTTGTCATGGTGACTAGGGGGCCTGGTGTTTGCAGAAATCCTGGCCTCCAGTTTATTGAGTGAGGGGACTGTGACGATTTGTTGATCTAATGAATAATTGATTTGTTAAATCAAATAAAAATTAGTGTGTCAGATTGGTCGAGACGCTACATGTTACTATTTTGATGTGAGCAACTGCAAACGATTCAGCGCCTCAGTGAACTGTCTGAAAGAATCAAACCAAATCGTGGCCGATTTCTAAACGTTTTGCACACCAGTTTTGAACGATTAACCGATTCAAAAGACTGAATCATTCGCGAATCTGGTCTCTCTAGTTCTGATTCTAAACTTCTGATATTAAACACACAACACATGACTGCTGAAATTATATGAGGAGAAATATGTTTTTCAGATCGGTATACGTTAACTTCCCTTGTCAGAAAATGATTTATCAGTGATATTAAATAGGGCACACAGTGCGCATGTACTGTAGGCTACACAAATAACAAAATGTAGGCTACTGATTATGAAATGTAATCTCCGATCATTTGCCAATGCAACACTTGACAATACAGTAAACAGAACAAATCAAGAATAGAATCAATTATATAGACTCTAACTATTATAAATAATGTTACATGAATGGAGAGTCACATCTAACTTTAACTCAGCTTACCTATATGGCCAATGTCTGCAGTTCTATCACTAATTTGTACTCCATTGATAGGCCTATTTTAGCAAGTTATTTCTCAACATTTAAATTTTTCTTTAGATGGTGTCCAGGGTGTGTTCAAAAGTTCAGTCAATCAAGTCACCTTTATTTATATAGCGTTTTAACAATACAGATTGTGTCAAAGCAAATGTACAGCATTAATTAGGAAAATAGTGTTAATAATGAAAAATGACAATAGTAAACACATTTTTCAGTTAAAGAACAGTTCATCATTGAATTCAGTGATGTCATCATCCAGCTCAGTTCAGTTTAAATAGTATCTGTGCAATCATTTGCAATCAAGTCAACGATATCGCTGGAAATGAAGTGTCCCCAACTAAGCAAGCCAGAGGCGACAGCGGCAAGGAACCAAAACTCCATCGGTGACAGAATGGAGAAAAAACCTTGGGAGAAACCAGGCTCAGTCGAGGGGCCAGTTCTCATCTGACGTGCAACTAACCAGCAGTTCTATTTCAGGCTGCAGCAAAGTCACATTTTGCAGAGGACTCATCTGTTTCCTGTGGTCTTGTCCCGGTGGCCGTCTGAGACAAGGTCTTTACTGGGATCTGTCTCTGGGGCTCATCTAGGTGTCCTGATCTCTGCTGACGTTCAGGGCTGTTGAGGTCGTCTCTAGGTGCTGATCCACCATCTGGGCTGGATACGTACTGGATCCGGGTGACTGCAGTGACCATCTGATCTGGATACAGACTGGATCTGGTGGCTACGGTGACCTCGGAATAAGAGAGAAACAGACTAATATTAGCGTAGATGCCATTTTTCTAGTGATGTAGCAAGTACATCGGGTGTTTTGGGAAGTGTTCCCGGTTCCGGTTGACGTAATTAATGCAGCCTAAAAGTCCTTTAACGGATTTGAATATTATAAGCGTATTAGTGTGTTATGTGTAAGCCATGTTAAAGAGATGGGTCTTTAATCTAGATTTAAACTGCAAGAGTGTGTCTGCCTCCCGAACAATGTTAGGTAGGTTATTCCAGAGTTTGGGCGTTAATGGTCAAGTCAAGTTTATTTGTACAGAGCTTTTCACCACACAAATCATTGCAAAGCAACTTTACAACCAATTAAGTTTCTACAATATTTAGTAGCTTATCAGTAGTGACTGTCAGTAAGTACCTATTGGGCAGAAATGTACGAAAATCATTTAAGACGTAATAAAACAGACGATGATCACTATTAACAGCAATGATTATATGTTGCAATCAAATTTGTAGCAAAATTTGGTAGTTTATGTTTTTTCAGGGTTGGCATCATCTGAGGTCCTCTGAGGGGTTGCATCATCCCTTCTCAGGTGTTCTGGATCCAGACTGAAGCTTGTGTAAATCCTAGTTAGTGGCAGAAACAGAGAAGCAAATAGAGAAAAATTTGTGTAGCTGCTGTTCAAACCAAGCAAAATTGATTTGTTTAACCCAACTAAAGAAAAATAATGTGCATTTGATCAGATATACCTGCAGTAAAAGATTATGAGATGCATTTTTTGAATGCTTGGCCAAAGAGATGTGGGTTTTATCTAGATTTAAACAGAGAGAGTGTGGCTGAACCCCAAACGTTATCAGGAAGGCTATTCCAGAGTTTGAGAGACAAATTTGAAAAAGCTCTACCTCCTTTAGTGGACTTTGCTATCCTAGGTACTACCAAAAGTCCAGAGTTTTGCGACCTTAGGGAACATGATGGATTGTAGCGTGGTAGAAGATTAGTTAGGTACGCAGTCACGTACAAAGTTCATATTCACGAATTGAACGCACAGGAATGCCACTGCAAAGACGCAGGCCTAATCAAGAGAGGGAAATTCAGAGTTTCGAGTAGAGTTCGAGTTCACCTAGAAACGTAAATGGAATAGTTTGATTTATTTTCATATATTACATTTTGGACCAACATGAAAAACATTTTAATTTGTAGTTTTAATAGTTTAATTGTTTCATAGGTAGAAAATGTGTTTAATAGTAGATACAGTAACTTTGTGATTGCCTTCAGGGTAGGGCATGACAATTTAACTGCAATTAAAGTAACAGCAATAAATAAGAGATTTCTGTCATACGGATAGCTAATTAATGGGGTGATGGATGGCACGCTGTGTTGTCAAAGTAACATTTCGAGTGAAGATAAAGAGAACATAATGACAGTGTCTTTCATTTGGTCTCTTCGCCAAGTGTGTTCCAAACAGTCACATTATGAGGCAATTACTCCCTCCAGAATTCTAGAGCTCTGCCCCTCTGAAGTAAACAGGGCATAGGAATGCTCACGTCTTATTGGAATTAAACCTTTATTTAGCCTCATTTGTTTTTTTTGGTCGCAGTTTGGGCGGAAGCAAACAACCTTGCATCATTTTAATATACATTCTGAACCTTTATCCTGTCAGCTTCCTCTGACATTCATACAGTAAGGAAAACTATCTTTAAAAACATTTTGTACTCAACCATTCATCACTTTCATGAATAGTTTTCTTTTCACAATTGTTTAACCTTCTACATTTTGACAGGGCATTAAATAGTGTATATTTATATAGTATGTGGCAGAATATTTAATTGTTCCTGCTTTATTTAATGATGTTATAGAGTGAACGTGTTTCCATTTATTTATTTATTTTTATTGTTTGTTTGTTCTGTTCAAATTTACAGAATTTGGCTATCAAAAATAAACCTATTCTAAGAAAACATCCGCTTCAGTAAAAAGGTGTGACAACTAGCTCCAATCTTACTTATATTTTCAAAAATTCAGCAGAAAATCCATGACTCATGACTCATCACTCACAAATTCATGTCTGTGAATTGATACTATCAGGAAAACTATAAAAGCAGCTTTCCTGCAACCATTGGATATTTCTGGTTGAGAGCACAGCATGTGACCTTTGTAGCAGCACAGACATCTGCATTGATGTTTTTTACTCCATATGTTGAGATCATTAATCAAGTGCTGAATGATGCTGCATATTATGAACATGAAATGATGCATATCGCATTAAATGTCATTTAAATTCATATTTTTCTGCTGACATGCTCTTAGGTACAGGTCATTAATCTAGTGACTATTGCAGGTCATTAGTTATCAGACCGCAAATTTAACAAGGCATCCTGTTTTGCTGAAAATCACAGGTTTCTCAGCTTAACCGTATCATTCATATTACTATCAGCCATATGGCTTCAGGTTTTGCCTAGTGCAGAAAAACACACACATTAAATTTCTTCTCACAGAGGTAATATCTGTGCGCTTCGCTTAAGGGGAGAATTATGGAAAGTGTTTGCGATAGAGTCTTGTTTAATATTATATAAATAACCTACAATATTAATATCACTTCAGGTGATTTCAAATCTTTTTTCTGTCAGACATATATGAGATCTGGTGTTATTCAAATAAACCACTCTATTTAGCTATATTTCATCTATATTTTGTTTTCAGTATTGTAAAGGTGGTTGAAGCCATTCTTTCTCATTCTTTTCTAACATCCTTTTCTCTGGTGACATCTTAAGAGGTAGTTTACAAAGGTGCTGCAATAGATTTTCTAATGTAACTGTCAGCTACCCATTTATCAAACAGCAAAAATACAAACTTCACAATAAAATAATAATGATTATAGGTGTATTCACAAAAATAAATAATTAAGTATAATAAAATGTAGTCTCAGCAGTTCAGGTGGAGGTTGGCAGCTCATTTCATCAGAGAGGAAGAGAGAGGATGAAGGTTTTGGAAATTTACTTTTTACCTTGTTGTGAAGTTAAAACAAGGCATCACTCATTCAGTGATCTTAGCTAGCGGGATGGAGCATATGCTTGTAGGATTTGTAGTGAACTGAGGTAGAGAGGTGCTGTAAATTGAATAGGCTTATACATGTATATACTGTATATATTATACATGAACTATTCAAAGGTATGAAATATTCACAATGTTGTAAAACATGCACTTGCATTTTTGTATGATGTATAATATTTTATAGTTGTTGCATTGATTGCAGAACACATACTTGCATGGAGTACCACAAGTACCAGTATTAGGTCCAATTGCTTTTCAAGTCTTTGAATATCTGAAAACCCCGCTGGTGGTATTTGATCAAGGTCTGCCTTGCATCCAGATCGCAGCATGTTTCCTTTGATCCACAGCAGTCTGTGTCCTCTATTATTCTTTTAATGGCACTTGTTTCTGTTTTTACTCTATAATGATTTTAGACTCGGTCCACAGGCTGCCTACAGTTCTTTCACTGACCGTTTAATGCATACTGTGCACAAAAATGGCAGGAGTTGATTGGAATCACCAGTGATAATCTGATTGCTGCACAACTTCCTAAAGTCAGAGTGTTTGCAAAGTGCTACAGCAAGTGCTTTAGAGGAGTTTGAGAAGTTTGGAAGAGTTGTAGCATCAGATGATTGTACGTATAGCTTTACTGCACTGTCCTTTTCAACGGTATCACTCATTAAATCCTTAATGTATTTTTGATCCCTTGTTGAAATGTTACACCTGACATTTGTGATGTAATGAGCTCAATATTATGTTTTAGAGACATATTGCAATAGCCGGGCAGCGGTGGGCTGCTATATTACCTGACCTTCTACAGCAGGAGGGAATATGAGACAGGTCAAAAGAGCACTTTGATACAGTGAATATGAAATATGCCTTATGTAGGTCAGAGTAATTATGGCGATATTACCATTTCATATTAGCTTAAAGCTGTTTGAATCAAAGTTGGGAAAGGGTGCTGTGTCCTTGCGCAGACATATTGGTATTACATACCATGCAGGGCTCTTACCTGAATTTTCTTGACTTATTTATAGTAGAAAGCGCTCGAGCACTCTAATGTAATACTAAGTAGGTGGTCTTTTAGAAAATGCTTTTATCTAGAGTGACTTACGGTACCTGTATTACCTATAATGACCCTTGAACAGCCTGGGGTTAAGTGGTTTGATCAAGGCCACAAATCTGGGGTACGCATACATTTAACAATGACAGGGAAAACATAAGGGTTCTATATAGAGCAGTAGCATGATATTAGTAGTATACAAGTGTTCATACACAAGGAGTGGCTCTCATATAATCCTTTAATTTATGGTACACTTATATGTACATATGAACAGCTTCTAAAGCATTAATGTACAATTGTAGGTACATTAAATTCAGCCACAAGAAGAGTGCAGATTTATTTACTTGAATGCTACTGTATATACACATGCCGTTGATACTAAATGTCTATTTCAAACAGTATATCATTTATTTATTGATAAATAAGAGTATCCATCTAAGGGCTCACTGCCAAGTCTCTAGGATATTCTGGTCTCTAGATATGGCTAAAGTCTAAGCATTTTTTCCCTTGTTTTATTATCTACCAGGTGAAAATCAATTACGCTTTACATCAACAAACTGCACAATTTGAGGGATCATTCATTCATCTGTCTGGGTAACCTTGCAAAGGTTTCACCAATGCTTGTTCCAACAATTTGAACAGGGCAAAATAGTATGTTTCATTTATGTTGTACATTTCAGGAAAAGAATGCATGCCTTTGTTCTACAGTTTGTGACAGCCATCTTTACACTTTCATTTAGAAGTCAAATGCTAAGAAACAAGTCTGAAGCAGTTTTTAAGTGTATGAGCCTAAAAGTGAAGTGATAATGAATTTTAAAGTAATTAATTTAGCTGTAGTACATGAAAAAGAGGTGTGTTGGTGCATTCAAATTATGTCTGAAAGATTATATTTTCGAGTTGAGTGCACATGAACACCAAAGTCATAATTACAAATTCTGGACTTTCTGTAGTTTCTGAGTCGGGTTGTGTCAGCAAGAAAACATGGTAGATACAATAGATGCAGTGTCTGTAGTTAAAGATTTATTACAGGTTCAAAATATGATAGCATTAAAAAATTGTAGTGTAGAAGTACAGTTTTATTTTGTGTATTTTTTGTAAATTTTTGAAGATATGTCTCCACAGAGACCAATAATCTGTGTCCGAAATTGTACTATAACCCCTCATTCACTATTTCTTATATAGTTGATGTCATACACTGTAGTCCACTGCATGAGAAAGGAGTGAGCAAATTTGAACACTAATGTAAATGTTGTGTTCCAGAAGTGGGCCTGGAGCTATATAACAATTTGTACAATAATTTTAATTTTCAGATTTCTGCCTCCTGGAGGGTCACTGTATTTGCGAGTTTTTAAAGCTCCAACCAACTCCAAAACCCTGCCTTGGGAAGTTCTATGTAATCCTGAGTACACCTGTGATTAGCTGGTTCATGTGTGTTTAATTAGGGTTGGAGCTGAACTCTGCTGGACATTGGTCCTCCAGGAACTGTATTTAACACCCCTGGACAAGACACTAGCAGGGTGGATACTGAGCAAAAATGTTACTCAATTTAAAAAAAAAGGAGAAGTAATAGTAAAAATATAATGAGAGAGTTTTTTTTAAGCATTTTGAATGATTATCTTTATACAAAGTGAATAAATTGTATGAAATGTTTTGTCGGACAGACACAGGGTGAAAAACAAAACGCAATGGTGCAGAGGTCAAAAACATCCATCCAGTGCATTTTTAAATAGAACAACAATAAAAAGCAGCACAGTGGAACACAAAAACACATTCTAATTAAATGGCCCTCAAACAATGAGATGTAATGCAGAGATGTGATGTGATGCTTATATAAACTTATGGTCAGTGATATAAATAACACTCCTATACTGATTCTAAAGCCACTTTTTGTGCTTACGTATTCAGTGCGTATGTCTGCCAAAACAAACAATCGGGCTGTTGGTCAGCTAATACTGATAGAATGTGTTAATTAATTAACCAAATGATTTTATTTACACTTTTTGACATAATATAGTTGAATCATTCTTATAACTATCACATCTTACACAGACATCTACCCTGTCCCTCGCTATTTAAGAACATCCAATATTATTTACAGAATTTTTAACATTTTTAACAAACTTCATAATTTAAACTGAATTAATTAATTCACAGCTGTATATACAGTACACTGCTAAACCAACTTTATTTTGCTCATGTTACAAAGCTGGCAGTTCCGTGACTTTTTTTTTTTGGTTTAACAATGATCCGAGAATTCATCTGAACAAGTGCATAACCCGCCAGTGTTAAAAACTTCCCGCCGTTAACTTTTGTCCCTGATTCACTACGGTTTATCCTTTATAGATAATGTTTTTGTAATTTGATGCTCGTTCACGGGTAGGTTTTTCTGCGGGAATCGAGCACCTTGCCGATTGCGCTCTTACGTTCACGCTCTCTGTAAACAACAGTGAGCCTACGTACAGCGCTATCGCTCATGTGAGATCCCTGTCGGCAGTTTTGGTTGGATCGTTTATAGCCTTTTTCTCACAGCAGCTGGAATAATTAAATTTATCATTTTGATGGCGGATTGTAATTCAGAAAGGATTGTGTGTTTATGAAACACATGTGACTGAATTTAAATTATTCCCGTTTTGAATGTGCATCTGATTACAGATAGCCTACATGGAATTACACAAGTTTTATATTTTAAAGAGAACCAGTTCTAAGGAAGAATAATTTGCTTTTTTGGTTAAAAGAATTTCTTAATATGAAATCCGAAGAGTATGCCAATTAGATTAGACTGCAGAAATTGAAATCTACACACTAATACACACAAGACACACGTCTCACGCAATGCTGATGTTGTTAACATGAACAATTTGAGAAAAAAAGTAAAAAATATTTTTTTTTGCATGGTTTGATGTGATATGAGCTAATCGATCGTTAGATTTAATCACCATTGGTAGTGCGATTTATTGTAATGCTTTTTTTCTCAGTTGGTCAGAACAAAAGTGGCAGACTTGTTAATTGTTCAGATGACAGTATATGGTGAAAATTCTTATTTGGGTTATATATTCCAAGATGTAGGCGAGAATCTGTGATTCCTAAGTAACGTTACAGTATCCACACGGTGCGGTTTCTGTGTGTGACAGCCACACATCATTCACTCAAAACATTATTTTTATCCGCGTTGAGCCGTGCCTGATGCAACATGCCTCGCCATGAAAATATTCCGCAGTAACTGCCATGTGCAATAGCGAAAAGATGGCAAAAACTTCAAAGAACTGCAGGCTTTTAAAATGAATCACATTGCTAATCTTAGTATATCTCTCACCTCATAAATTATTAACAGTCTGACATGGTGTTTGTTTATATTCCTTTGTTTATAGCATTTTTTTAAATTGCATTGTTTACTTCCCAGACCATATTGCTGCCTCTACTGCTATATTGCTCACGGCTGTTAGTTAAATAACCAACCAAAAAGTTTGCCTTCCATTAAATGACACTTGAGTAAAAACAATTCCCAACAATACCTAGTGTCATATTTCCGCAAAAATACTGAACTTTTACACCCTGACAATATTACTTGAAGAGATTTCGAAAACTTTAAAAGCTAACCTTTTTTGGGGGGGGGGGGGGGGGGGGTTTAAATTAATATATTATTATTATTTTTTTTTTAAGGATGGGTAAAGGTTTAGAGAAAAGACTTAAAGCATTTAGTTTAGTGGTTCAGGCTGAAATAATTGCAGGGGGTTAATAATTACGGTTAAAGGTTTAGAACAACTCCTAACCAGAATGTTTGAGAAAAACCAATACCTTTACAAGCACTGTAATTAAAGTGGCACATTCTAACTATACTAACTACACTTACACAATTTAGTTTCAGATAAAAAAAAAAACAACAACAACAACAAAAACGGAGCACTCTGATCAATTGATCATTACACTTTGATCATTCCACCACCAGCTCTTAAATCAGTAAGATCTTGTAGAACAGCACGAGTGCAGTGAGATCAATAGAGTTGAGCCATGCAGCCGCACTGCTGGTGCCTGTCTCTCTGATTGGCATCTGATGATTTTTGCTCCAGCCTGCTGATCTTTTCTGATAGCGTGGGTCTAATCGATAGCCGCCAGTCTTACATAGTAATTATGCGGTCTTGCCTGATTGAGCCACCAGTGAGGCCTCATTCTGAGTCGTCGAACACCATCAGACCAAATATCTCAAGCTGTACCGAGGAGTGAAGGAAACAGTTGGCATCACAAACTTTCAGCTGGTACTTTTATTAGTGGTGCTTGATACATCCTAAATGATGGGACCTCAAATCGTGTGGTCTGTTGAAGTAAAGTGTGCTATTACTTTCTAAGCAAATTGTTTTTCACCTAGTAGATGATAAAACAAGAAACAAATGCTTAGACTTTACGGGGATCAGGATATCATAGTGGTTTGATGGTGAGGCCTTCTGATTTGGGCCAGTAAGCAACCACCAAGATCACTCAAGCAACTGCATAGAAAATGCTAAAACCAGCTCAGGTTTGAGACTCCATTCATGTCTGGAAACACAAGTTAGGCAAGAAAAATATAGGCATACTTTATGCAAGTTCACGATTGCTACCGTGAGTGCTTAGCCAGCATTCATATTTACATTTGTCATGTCCTTATATCTACAGTATGTAATATGCATCATTGCAAAATGTGATACCATGCAATTCATAACCGAAAAATGTGTGCATACTTGTGGAAAGTATGGTTCTGGATTTAAGCATCAAGTTACTATACAAAAGTTACAATTCGATGCAAATGCAATTTAAATATTTAAATGTTTATTAATTTCTTGAATTGTAATTTTATAATTAGATTTGAACTGTATGTGCTTGTCATTAGTAGTAGTATTTGTTTTTTAATTTTTAGTTTTAGTTTTCATAATTTTAGCACTTATATATCAGTTAGTTGCCAAAGCAAAATTTATAATTTTCTGAAAAAAATACATGTAATATTAGATTTCATTTCCGCTTTATTTGGATTAATGAAAATACTTTTTTAATAATTAAAAATCATTTTTTATAATTTAAGTTAACAATAAAAACTGCTTAACACAAAGCACTGAAACATTCTAACCATCTAAGTTTAAGGGTGATTTTTTTCTCTCTCTGTAGCACTGAGAAACAACTTGGATGAACATAATTGTTTAGAATTGATTTCCATGCACAGCACGCACAAGTGAACAAAGTAACATAGTCCGAATCCACACATGGCCTGTTTCTCAAGATGACCATATGTTGCTTTTCAAATTCACTGCACATTTTATAGAGCTTGACATTTGCTGTATTATGAAATCATATCTTTGTCATTTCCATCCCGCAGTTCCATTATGAGGGCCAAATTCTTGGCTACAATTACTCCTCAAATGCTTGCAAACCCGAATGTTTGCAATATCTCATTCAGCGGTCAGTTACTTGGTATTTTGAAGAATCCAAAGGGGCTGTGAATGCCGAGATAAAAGTTTTTTTTTTTTTCACAAATAGGTTCTCAACAAGTTTGAAAGAGTGGTTTTGAAGGCAAAATAAAGAAATACTCGATGTGAACAAAACCATAACCATTACCAAATTTCCTTTGTTTGGTGCTGAATAAAAGTGTGAAAGAATGAGTGCAAACCCCACAAGGATATGCTCAAATCCCAGAGCCTCGTGTTTGTGTCTGTCATGAATGCGTCTATATTTCGATTCCATTTTATTCTCATGAATGCCACAACACGGCATGATACATTAAGCCACCTGTGTCTTTGTATAAACCAAACCTCCACCTCAGTCTAGAAAAGTCAGCAAGCACGCTGGGTAAATGACTAAATTAGGGAAGCTGACAGCTCAATCCAGTGCACTGTAAACACTGGGTTTTTGTGTGCGAGTGGCAAGCAGAGTTGGCAAAGGACAGGCAGAGAGATAGAAAAAGCCAAGCCAACAATGAGGACGGCTGTTGTTGTTGCCGTTTCAGGGTTTGCTGTGACTGTAGGAGATTTGCTGTGGACTTGTAGGAAGAGAAGCTAACAGGGAAAATATTTAGTGCCAAAGGAGCAAGTGGAGAGCTGCTTGATCTACGGCCACAAAGTACCTTCCACCTGAACCGTGCTAAAAACGTTTTCTCTGAAATGTATTTGTTTGTTTCCATGCTTTGTGCAAGATTTCATTGAGGTACAAAAGGTGGTTTTGATTAAATTTTGGGGTGGTTGCTTGCTCATAAACTTTTGGCCCCATCCTGGCGACGCTTGGGTTCTAACAAAAAACACGAACTGTCGCAGGGCGCTCGTTAAAGAGGAGTATGCAAAAAGATCTGTAATTTACCATTCTCTGATAAAAACTGTCAAGAAAAAACAATCGATGACTCAAACTGAAGGTGGGGAAACCAAACCATGAGGCAAACCACCAGAAACAATTATTTTGTTACAAACCCCAAAATGGTAACGTTCTAAAGCTTGGATGGGGACTGTAGCGATGACCTTTCACGTCATTCGCGAAAATTATCGTAATATAGGTTACAGGTGGAAATTGGGGCATTTGAAACATGATTGGGCCTCTCAAAAGTTGTATTTACAAATGGGCAACTCTGAGTGATTTTTGATTACCCACGTTTCTGAGTTGGTGGGCCGAAAATATGGTGGCGTAGCAAAACAAAAAAACATAGCATACAAATATAAAAGTTTTTTTATTTGTTTTCTCAAACATCCTACATGCTTTTTTCATTTTGCTATTACCCGTTCATGTGTTATTTTAAATAATATAAATAAAACCATTGGATGAATATTGTATTGAACCAACAGCGAAAATAGCATTATGGAAGGCATATTTGGACCCCCAAAATTTCCAGCATCGTTTCATGAAAGCTGAATATCTTAGACTGCGGCTGTGTGTGGCGTGTGTATATGGTTTTACCAGTGAAACCAGTGAATGGAATGAAAGGGGCGCTCGCTAATAGGCGCTTGATTTGGTTAAAAATTCATAGTTGGGGGGGGACTAAAATGTTTCCTATAATCTTTTGGGCTTAATATAATTTCCCCATAAGAATGGAAATCAGGAATGTTTACCGTTTCCCAATAATTCCGGTTGACCAAAAATGTGAAAAACAAAATTCACAAGTGGAAGAAGTCTATATACAGTATATATCCTTTATAATATATATAATATATATTATTAGTAATAATATACATTTATATATAATATATTACATACATTTTAAAATGGTGGGAGTGGTCACAAAAAAAAAAACGTGGGGACTGAATTAATTCAAACGAATTAAGTAATTGAAGAAAACAGTTTAAAAAATGATTATGGTTATGTTGTATGGTGCATATATTTAGCAAAATGTTCCTCTCTACAGTTAATTTTTCTTTTAAAGCAGTGGAGGCAATCAGTCTCTGTGCACTTCGTACTGCTGAGGGGCCACAGCGATCTGTCACTTCATTTTAAACAGTGTCAAAATTGTGTCAAAATTGCATTTATTTGTTTAATACATGTAAATAAAATGGACAGACTTCGAAAACCAAAGTTATTGCGATTTATTTGGATGGAAAGGTGCTTTACAATGTTCCAATTCATTAACTGAAAAACAGGCCTAAACTGATTTTGGGGATTTAGAATCGAAATCAGTTCTTAAAAATGAGAATCGATTAAAATCAAGAAATCAATATTTTTTTACACAGCCCTAGAAGGCAGCATTTGCCCAGAGAAACTTACCTTAGCAACCTAATAGTATTTGCCTAGCAACAATAAGACACTTTCTGCTAAAGTTCCACTCAGAACATCCTAGCAACCCTGAATCATGGTGGCAACTTTCACACAAACAGCATTACTCAGAAAATTAAAAAAAAATCTAATGACAGCAATAGCTCTGTAGTTGGAGAAGATTCTATTTTGATTGAAAATGTTTATTTGCAGCTGTGGCCGATTATAATTCACTTAAAGCGGCAACTATCATTGATTAAATGTTACACATATGAAAGCAATATTTTTCAGGATGAATATTGATTGAGCGCATGGAAAAAAAAGAGTTTTGACTGAATATTCTAAATACCGTTATGACAACGAACATTAATGTCAAGCAGAGACTGAGATTTGTTTTGGCGTTTTGTGAGCCGGTGATCTGACGTTTGAAATCCTGCTCTGCCTCTGGCCTCATTACCGCAGTATGCTTTTATGATGTGCAAATCTCACTCGCTCTCTCTCAAAATTCATTTTTCCCTGGTGGCCCGGTGGCTGTTTTCCAATCAGGTGTCTTCTTTAAATGCTCACTGAGGGGAAGTATTTGGCATATGGGAAAAGGTGGAAGGGGGAGAGAGAGAAGATAGAAAAAGGAGGAGAACAAAGAACATTTTGGAAGGTCTCAGACCTCTGTTCTGGCAGAAAGAGCAACATTATTCATTGAGACAGGAATATGGCCGGTTATTTGCACAAATGGAGACACGTCCATGCCCTAGGTGAAAGACTCAGTGTGAATTCTGACTGGCTGAAGATACAACAGGAAATAACAGAGGATGGGGAATGGGAGAGGAGGAACTGTATGCTTCAATGCAGTGTTTCTTCAGTGCAAACATTGCTCACTGCACACACAGCTCTGAAAACTGTTTTATCTGTCAAGTGGGTGTCAAGGTATTTGTTTGATTCTTTTGAATATAAAACACTTGCACACGCATTATTCCAGGACAGCACATGCAAAAACTACAATTCCTCCCTGACAGAAGCCTTGAGAACATCTTAAGTTGTGAGACCTTGACAGCAGGATCGTGGCAAACTTGTGTGTGTACAATTGTCATGTCTCTTGTTTGCAAGGTTTAATACATGCTTTGGATTTACTCATGAGAATTACAAGGCACGTTATTCCGATTTCCATTTTAAGAGATTTTCTCAACCTCAAAAAAAAAATAAATAAACTTAAGGTTTTAAAGAAAAACTGCATGTTGTTCCAAACCTGTATGGGTTTCTTTCGAAGTGTGAGTAAATGATGACAGGATATTATATATATTATATATATTATATTTTTTATTTTTGTGAACTATCCCATTAAGGCAATCTATATAATTTAATGAAAAGTATAGTACTTCAGCTTCTAAATCAATGTTTGTCAATTAGTTTGCTTCATGATCCAAATTACATTGGACATCAAATCATGATGCAACACAATGTTCTGAAATAGTAATTGATGACTAAATAAATAAATAAAAGTCCCCAAATTAAGATAATTTTACTTCTTACTCAATCTAAATTAATGCGGTAAATTGATAGTCCTACAGAATAGTTGATCATGAAGCTGAAATGTTTATTATAAGCAAAAATACATATAAACTGTTTATGCCTCGGATTACAATATAAAGGTAACTGTAAAGATATATATTTTTAAAAGAAATAGTCACTTTATAGATGTAAAGATATAAACTTGCATTAAACAAAGTAAAGTTGCTATTGTTCGATTTATGGCCAGATTTACTAAACAGGGCAAATTAGTGCGAGAGCGCAATTCCAAAACAGTGGCGATTGGTGTGAGAAAATTTTGTGGGTTGATTTACTGGTCACGACAAATTACAGAAACCACAGACCACAAACATCTCATTTCATAATGACCAACGCAATCTACCAAGTGCAGCGCTCTTGATGTGTTCTTCTGGCATTCCAAATATGTATACAAATGTATACGTGTGGAAAAAATCCTCTCCCTTCTACCACGTGCTCTCTGTTCTCTGCGGTGCCTCCTCCTAGCAACAACAAATGCAGCCATTTCCAGGGCAAAATAGTTTAAAGGGGTCATATGATGTGATTTCAATTTTTCCTTTTTCTTTGGAGTGTTACAAGCTCTTGGTGCATAAAGAAGATCTGTAAAGTTGTAAAGACTAAAGTCTAAAATCCAAAGAGATTTCTTTATAAAAGTTCAGAGTCAGCCAAACCCACCTAAAACTGCTCGTTCTAACACGCACCCACATATCTACATCACTATGTAGGAAGATCTGCATAACGCCGCCCAAATATTCACGCAAAGAAAGAAGGAGTAACTTTTATTCTTGTTGTAGTATTGTTGTTGCCGCTGCCGCCACCATGTCGTGAAGGCACTTTGTGATTCATTGTGAAAGCGAAACTAATTTGTTTGGTCTTCCAAAAGAGGACGATATCCGCTTCGTCATGCCTGGAGCTGATCCATGCTGGTCGCTGAGGAAATACATCAACTTCGCGCTGTGGATCGCCGGATCGGCTTTCACCGTGGACGAAGAAGAGTCCAGCCCGGGGTCGTCACATGCGGTTGTCGCAAGCCTCCTTCGTCGAATCCGCCAGCCGCGCCGTTCTCAACCCCGCCGCCTCAGCTCACTCTAAGCCGCGGCTCACGCTAGGCCGCTGTTTTTTTTGTTGTGAAAGCGAAACTACTTTGGTTTGGTCTTCCAAAAGAGGACAAAACTAGAAAAGAGTGGTTAAGTTGTATTTACAACACTAATCCAGAACAGTTCAACCCAAATATCCAGAAGTGTGCAGCACATTTTATGGAGGACTGGTTGACCGGATCCTGGGGGAGTAGAAGTAGAGTAGACTACAATGCCGTCTGTTTTGACTCACAGACTGTAAGTACGTATTATTTTTAAGGATTTGCCACTGATGATTCAAAACGCGAGTTTTGGGCAGTGTAGAGAAGCGCTTGTTGTTTAAGCGGCGCGGCGCAGATTGCAAACGCCAACGCGCAAATAAAAAAAGACACTATAAGTCATTATAATCAGTAATTATGTCCCCACTGGATGCAACAAATGCCTCGGTTATAATGTGTTTTATTGTTTTTGTCTCGTCGCTCCGGCCGGACAGGGCATCACAGTTACGCCCCTATGGTAAGGGGCGTAACATTTCAGTCACATGCTTGAGGTATTTGGCCAATCACAATGCACTGGATAGCTGGCCAATCAGAGCACACCTCGCTTTTTCAGATGATGAGCTTTGTAAAAAATCTACGTGTTTCAGAAAGGCGGGGCATAGAGGAGAAAACAATAATGTACAGTATGTGGAAAATAATGTGATTTTTTTAACTTTAAAAAGCATAAACACATTTCATTACACCAAATACACAAAATACTGTTCTTTTTAGCAGCATCATATGACCCCTTTAAGTCATGCTTTTTGGGGGCATTAAATAATTGTGCAAATACCAGTAATTTAACAAGCCAAAAGTTAGTAAATTGCTTTGTGTGATTCATTTTAATACTCTCCTCCCATAAATTTTATGTTTGAAAGGGAAACTCCTACAAATGCATATTCAATAAGGTCAGACTCAAAAAAAAACAAAGAAAAATAACTGTGTCCACGCCTTTTCAGCTCTAATTCTTCACTGTGCGTCTTTAATAAATCCTGACAGTACTATTTTAACGCCAAAAAACGGTTTGCACTGGTGCAAGCTGTTAGTAAATCTGGCCCATAGTGTCGTATTGTGAGCTATAAAGGTGCAGTTACTTGAAACAGTGAGATTTAAATATAAAGTCACAATTCCAAGAAAAAATTTAAACATTTACAAGAAACTGCAAAATTATTTACACTTACAGGAATTAACAATTTTAGCCTTCAATTGCTTTTTTTTTGTGACGTGACTTAACTTTCTCATTATCCTGTCTTAAAGTGATAGTACACACAAATTCTGTGAATGGTGGCAGAGACAGACCGGAAGAGATTGGAGACAGACACGGAAGAGATATTGACTGGAAGTTGTGCGTATTTATTAATGTATTTGTTTTTGTTTGTTTGTTTGTGTGCACAAAAAGTATTCCCAATGCAATTATGGTTGAAATACTGATGTCACAAGGACTATTTTTACTACCTTTCTGGGCCTTAAATGTGTCAGTTGTCTTGCTGTCTAAGGGTCAGAAAGCTCTCAGATTTAATCAAAAATATATTAATTTGTGTTCTTAATTTGAAGATGAATGAAGGACTTATGGGTTTGGAACGACATGAGGGTGAGTATTCAATGACAGAATTTTCATTTTTGGGTGAACTATCCCTTTAAGTAGTTTTTTTGCGTCCTGGAGGGTCAGTCTTTTTCTAAACAAAACATGCCAAACTGGCCTGCATACCTGAACCATTGCACATTTGTTTTTACTTTGATCAGTGCCTCGCTTCATCTAAAATATGTCTGTCTGGCAGTAATAGGCCATGTCCAAATCAGTGTCTGACACTTCAGAAGGAAGCTATATACAATCTACCGTTTCCAAGCGTCAAATTAAACTCCATGGGCCGCAGTCAAGGATTGCATCATTCTTCCCTGTGAACTGAAGTAGCTGAAACCACTGGGAGAAAAGCCAAAAAAATAGCAAAAACATAAAAAAAAAAAAAAATTCACTAACTTTGTATAGCATCAATTATGAGGTGTGGCTAGTCTTCAAAATCAAACAACCTTTGATTTGATATTTTACACAGAAAGCAACTAAGAAATCGTCCACGTCATCCTGAGCTGAAATTGTTGCTCACTTTCTAGGAAATAATTATTCAGCATCTGACACATGAAGATGTAAGAAACATGTTGTTTCCTCCTACGTTTCATCTGCATGTCATTTCTGTAAATGAATGCAGGTTTTCTCAGCATATACACACAGATGATGGGAAAATTACTCATACGTACTGTAAACTCTTAGAACTCAGAGTTCATCAGAGGAATGACTTGAACACTGACTTTGAACATCAGGGCATTTCTTTAGAATGAGACTTTAGGAAAACCTTTTTCAAAATCTTTTAATTAAAGACATGGCTCACAGAAAAATGAAAAATCTGTCATTATTGGAACACAATTGGACATTACTACCCTTGTGAAAAAATAGTACTTATAACTGAAATAATATACTTTAAAATAATATACTTAAGAATGAACTAAATGTTGTGTTTTCTGACACCTAATTGAATGCAATTAGATAAAAATGCATTACTTTTATATTTATTTATTTACAGAAGTTTCTATTTTCTTTGAAATATGGTTAAAGTGTTCTCTCCTATGTACACATTTATGGCAAACTAAAATATTGTTTTATGTAATTTCTGTTGAAACTTTATTTAAATATATTTCTTAATTACACATTTGTAATGATAGATGCAGTGTAGTAGATTTAAAATCGATTAACTTTAAATGTAATAACGTACTTTACAGGTGTTTTAGTATGTTATAGTTATCAAAAAGTGTACTTCTTTAAAGCAAAATGAAAGATACTTAAAACAATTATTTAAAATGTACTTTAAGGTCAAATATATAATTTGACATTATTAAATAGTGCACTTTTTATAAATGTATACTTAAGTATCTTAAGAAACTTTTTTCTTTAAGTACACTTAAGTGGTCTTTTTTCCCATTTAAATGATATTATCTGCAAATGCAGTTTTTGGGGAAAAATACTTTCAAATATAATTTGAAGTGCACGTTCAATACAATTAAGCACACTTATTTTTTTTTACAAGGGTGGTTATGTTTAAAAAAAAGAAATGACGTTGCATGAAACTCCATAAAAACTGGTCCATATGACTTTTGAACTACAGTATATTCCATATTCAGGGTTTTCCCAGCATTTAAAGTGAATTTGCTGCCTGCTGATGTAAATGTATTTATATTCACCTCACATCTGCTGCTTTTATGAAGATCTGAAAAATGTTACACAGAAGATTATCTGTTCAGGGTGACTGAAGCCTTGTACTGTGCAAAGCAGCAGATGTTGTGCAAGGCGTTAGATGTTGTGCATGCACACCAACGTCTTCCAGGATCCAGATAAGATTTGAGCAAGCAAACTATTGAACGAGCCACCGGACAACGTGGCACAGACCACCAAACTGGTGCTACAGAACCTGTAGATTGGAGCTTTAACTGGGATTTTATATTTTAAAGCTCTAGAGGAAGTCAAACATTGCTAGCAGTTGGACAAACACAATATTTTAAACCATAAAAAGAAGAGAAGAAACGTATAATGTAATATTACTAGTCTTTTTAAACGCATCACCACCCTTAACTTTGCCACTGTAAGAATAATTTATATTTTAAAATACATTAAAAGAGAAACCTATTTTAAATTGTAGAATTTCACAATACTACTGTTTTTATGTATTTTTTAGCAAATAAACACAGCCTTGGTGAGCATAAGAGACTTCTTTCAAAACCATTAAAATATCTTGAGGGTGAATAAATGATGACATTTTTGGGTGAACCAACCCTTTAAAACTGAATATCCTCACACTGAAGTCTGTTAGCGATCATGTGTTTGAGAGCGAGAGACAGTAATATTCAGCAAGCCAAGAGAAACAGATCAATTGAACGAGAGCCCTCCAAATATATATATATATATATACAGTGTTGGGGAAAGTTACTTTTAAAAGAGTAACTAATTATGTTACTTAGTTACATTTTATGGAAAGTAACGTGTTACGTTACTTTCGCGTTACTTTTGTGTTACTTTTTAAATATAACCAGGGCTTGATTGTTTTTAATATAAGAAGTTCTATTTATAAAGCCTTTTCACACCAAAAAGTGTAATGAATAAACATCAGGCTGAAGGAAAAGTAAATTCACGTCTGTACAGTAAAACACAGGAGAAGAAACGCTCTTCAGCAATAAAAAAAACAAAGCACAATTATTAGATTCTCTAAAGTCATTTTTGCTTATTAACATGGTTGAACTGGATCATCAAAGGTCAGCAACAAAGACATTGGTTAATAAAACGGGATTAAATACATAAATGATATTTGTCTTAACATATTTAATTATTGCAGGTTTACATCATTTTGATGAATAATAAATCTGTTTTTTAGGAGTGGGCCATGAATTAATATGATTAATGCACATTCACTTTTAGTCTAGAACTACAGTAGCATCAGGTTCACACAGTGCACACAACTCCCGATTTCGCCCAATATGGGGACAGGAGAGCTGTCAATCAAAAAAAAAAAAAGTAACTTGCGTTACCTATTTGAAAAAGTAACTCAAATATTCTCTTGTAAATTAAAAAGTAATGTGTTACTTTACAAGTTACTTGAAAAAAAAGTAATTTGATTACATAACGCGCCCGTGACTGTATAATAATATCCCCTGTCAACCCTCCTGTTTTTCCCGGGATTCTCCCGTATTTTTAATCTTTCTATTAAAAAAAAATCCCACTGGGGCGTATTTTATATGTTGCACATTCGCTTCCGGTTTAAAAACTCCCGATTGTATGGGCCCAAACCTCCATTAATATGAATACATTAACGACGACAACAATTACCTCCAAGGTTGTCCAGTTGCCAGATAGTCGTATGAAACCGCATTTGACACGCATCTTATCACACCGATCGACGGCATAGAAAATTTCAACCCATTTGTTCCCCTCAACTTGAAAACCTACAGCCCAGTGATGACTACTGATAGTGGCGCAGGTAGTACCGCAGGAAGGAAGGGAAACAATGATCACTGGTAGATAGAAATTGAGGAAGACGCAGATTGTTTTGGTGCCTCCAGTGAAAAAAACCTAAAATATACAGTAAAATTGCAATATAGCTGACAACGTCCCCCCACCAAAAGGCTATTTAATTGATAAATATGAGCCTGAAAGTGCAAAGTTAAGGTGCGCACCTGCTTTGTTTCACTAGACGGTTATTAAAGGGCTATACTCCTGCGTGAAAAAGTGCCACCTGCTGGCAGAGAAATGAATTAACATTTTTCAATAAGCCTTCTGACGCTTTGTTTAGACCCAAAGCCAAAACCGAGACCTTATTTTTACGCAGCAGACATGCAGAGTTGTAAATTTGAACTGGTGGATCGACAAGAAGATAACGAATTATAAAACTAAAGATATAGCCTATGCTAAGATATATTTGTTACTAAATGAATATAATTGTTTGATAATAATTATTTAAATTAATATAAAAATAATATAATCCAATAATATAAAAAACTTGCGTACTTTTGAATCCGCCACCAAACCCCACCCCTCCCGGATTTTGGTACCCAAATGTTGACAGGTATGCGGTGTAAGTGCGTTACCCCAACACTGTGTGTGTGTGTATAATATATACATATATATATATATATAATTTATAATATATATATATATATACACCGTAATACATATGAGTAGCACAAAGAGAAAACAGAACCACGAAGCCACTATCATTCCCAATATCATTTGATGATGAAACATTAAGGGCCACTGCAAAATAATTGAAAGTGAGCTGTTTCTTGGTGGAAGCTGTATTGGCAGAAATATGCAATTATAAAAAGCTATAAACAAACAAAAAGGAAGGGCATGCTTGGCTAGTCCACATTGATCTCAGTTTAATCTGTATGGTACAAATATCTCCCGCCTTCGATCTGCCACATGGGATCAGAGAGAGGGAGAGAGAGAGGGGGGTAACAAACAAGCAAAGATAAATCTATTAAATAAATAACTAGTATTTCATTGAAGAACATAGGAACACAATTCTTTAAGAAAGACAGTTGTTTCAGGTACTGTTTCAATTTGTGGAAAGCTGTACACTATAAGGTTGTTTTCCCTTATAGTCTTTCTAATCAGTCGCACATGATTCAACTCATTAGAGACTCCAAAACCTGAAGTGGATGGGTCAAAAATGTAAAACTGTTTTCAGGATGCGTTTCCAGGATGTCACATCTCACTTGTGTATGTCGACCCTTATTTCGAAGTATAATTTGTTTCTATGCATCCCTGTTCACAGATCCTATTTTTATTGTTTTTCTAAGTTTCTAAAATGTTCTTGTTTGTTTATTTGGTTACTGATCATGTACATGTGTTTCATAAGGTGCTCATTATCGTGTGTATATATAGAGCGCTGCAGGGATGATGTATTTTTTTGTAGGCTGACCCGGAAGTTAGCATTACTATGATTCTCTTGACAAAAACCCAAAAGGAATTTTCCATTGGCTTTTGGATTATTGCAGATAATAAGCATTGAGGCCAACAAAATTGTACATGTTTTGTTAATCATGATAATCTTCATAAATGAACACAACTTTTGTGAATTTTCAAAACCAGTTGCAAGAGTTACAAAGCTGAACATAGCCTATAAACAAACGACACCATCACTGCATAACTTCACTGTCACCGTCATTATGCTTTTGACAACTCTGATTCTCTCTATGATTTCCTTTTGTTTTGTTTCTGCAATGCATGTTTTGACATGCTGGTCATACCACATGACTTTGTTGGTTGAATTGCTTTTTTATTGTATGTTATAATAAATTAATAAATCCAGACAAATGAAAAATAAGCATCATGTCTTTGAAAACTAATAGTTGTGGAAGCCTTGGTTTATTTCTGGGAATCCTTGTAAAACGTGTGTTTTGTAAGCTTATAAATAATTGATTAATAAAAGTCACAGGCTTAGGCACTTCCTTTGTTAGCAAAAGACAGACGTGTCTGCAAAGTACAAAACACTCAGCGTTTTAGAGCACCAATTTGCTTCCTTTCTTCTGCTTGCAAAGGCCTCATTAACAACCTAATCCACCCACTGTGCACTCTTTAAAATGAAACGTGACCTCACGTCCTGCATCTATTCAGCAAAATCATGAAGATCGTCAACCACTTTGTTCTTAAACCCAATACAAATGTCTGAGCCAACTTAATAATACAAGTCATTCCCTCACATAACTGCCCTTTTGCATGAAAGCATTTCTGTGCATTTAATGAAGTGTGTTTTTCATTTATCAAAGCACCTTTATTGGCCAGGTTTCCAAGGCTTCCTTGTCTCAGGTCATTTGTATGACCATATGAGCAGTTTTTTTTTTCTTTTTTTGCTCTATAGTGCCATTTTTAACCTTCCGTTTCAAAGCCTACACACAATTATTGCAATTATAAGCCTCCGCCCTAATTTTACAATCTAGACAGCCTTTGTGCATTATATATACATTTATTTTCAAATGATTATAACTATGATCAGTTTAACATTCATCTGTTTTGAATGAAACTGAGCATGTGCAGTTTTCTACTAAGCATATTACCTTTTATATCATCATGATCTGGGAATAAGCCAGCTACAAATGTACTGTATGAAGCCTTGAGAGATAAAGTTACCATCATTAAGTTGCTTCCTGCTTGTTTTGCGAAATGTCTAGTAATAGGTGTTATAACCATGTTCAGTTTAATCCGAAACACATGAATATGGCAGCATTTTTTTTTTTTTTTTTTTTTACATTGGTTGTTGTTTGTATCACCGAAGTTTGAAAATGAAATATCTGGAGAAAAGTGCTAAAACGTTAATTCCATAACAAGTTTAAAAACGTACCAAAAAAAGTGCACTAAACCCTATACCAAAAGTGTTGATGAAAACACATTTGCAGAAACAAATTTTTAGTGCAATGTGGTACCAGGTGTGCTAACAAGCAATTGTACTACATTATAAAGCCGTGCATATAGAGCTGGTTATGTGATGCAAATACAAAAAAAATATTAGTTTACAAATCATGGACAATGACAAAAGTGTTTTGAGGTAATAGTGTAGCATTGTGCAAATCAATAATCTAATTTGTAATCTGCCCCTGTATTCATAGTTTGTGTGAAAATAATTCGTTACATTTATATAGCGCTTTTCTAGGCACTCAAAGCGCTTTACAAAAGAAACAACAGTTGTTGGTGTTTTAACTGTGTTCATTTTAATTGGAAACTACAATGAATTGTATTCATAGGTACGTTTTTGGAGTTTTAAATACAGGTTTAGACATGTTTTTCCAATGAGCCTAGGTTGGAAATATCAGTTACACCTTCCCAGACTCTTTCCTTCAAAATATCCAGATTCTTCTGGAAAGCCTTAGGTGAGGTTCTTTGGATTAAAGGGTACCTGTTTGCATCTGGTTAGCCCGTAAATGATTCGGCCTTCTCACCAACACGTGTTCCCGTGGCCCACGCTCTCTAGTAAGCAATGTCAGCTGTGCTCATGGCATGGTGAAAGAAGGCTGGAAGTTTCATAAACACATTCTGAGAATGCCAAGTCTCAAAGCACTTCTAATGAGCAAATATTTACTCTATAATTAACTAATTCAACTACATAGCGACAAACAGACGGGAGGCATACGTGTTCACACACTACAAGAATACTTACAGCCTTCAGAAACTTAGCCAGCAAATTTCTGCATGAAGTCTTTCCTTGAAGTGATTAATAGTGTTTGATAGGTATCTGTAATGTCGATGTGTATAACCCTAGAGTGTTGCGTAATTATTTGGAGGGAAGCAGCTGTAAAGGACAAAGCAGAGGACTTGGCCCAAGCATTACTTTAGACACTTCAAACTCATACACTGTTGTAAATGACTAATTTGGAGATAGCAGCATAATAAACATAGAATAAACAATATGATTAAGAAATTGAATTTATCTTTGGAAGAAGACTGCTGCGTTTGCAATACAGTAAAGTGATGCATTCAAGTTCTCTTGGGAGGTTCGAATTTACGAGTTGGGAAGTTGTAATAACGATGTCAGGTGGGCTCAAATCAACTTTACTATTTTGTATATGCATAATTCCATCCATTTCAACAAATTTACCATCAAATAGATGGCGCATCCATCGCACCCGCCATTTTTTCTCACAGACACAGGGTTAATTTGGAAACTCTGAGCTCAAAGAAAATCATCCCACTTAATTTCGGAATCTCACACAATTTCACACTTGTAATTACGACATTATGGTGCCTTACATGTGTGTCCAGGATCAAATATATACCCCAGTTCAGTTAGTCTCTGATGATATGTTGTGCACTGTGCCCATGAGCAAAGTTGGTGGCATATGTTGTATACCTCCAGGGAGTCATGCACCAGCCGAGCAGCTGCCATTGAGGTCAGTGCTAATGCTGTCTTCCTCTAAGTATTATGGACCTCTTTGGTATCAACTAAACTTTGAGCTCAAGTAAAGAGACACAAAGAAAAAAATAATCCTTCTCTAAAAAGGCCTGTCTTTTGTTACGGATGAGTCATATCTTACATTTGGCCGGCGTAGATGCTGTTTTTAATTTGAAAACAAATAAAACACAACCTAGGTCAAAGCGTTAGCCTGTCAAGCTTGCAGAATTAACTTATCAGCTCCCTACAAACTTCTCACACATCTGGATGGTCCACTTTAATTGTTTCAAGATGGTATGAACACAAACAACATGATGATGTTCTTGTATGCTTGCTAACAGTAATGGACTCCACTGTTTACTGCCATAATAGCGATACCGGTAAACGGTTTGCATCAGTGAATTGTTATGTGATGTCTGTGCCTCAAAATATATATTTTATATATATTATATATATATATATCTAATTTATAATATTGTTTTATACACGTGGAAAATTTGATAGTCTCCAAACAGTCTTAAAATGAACCATAACCAATAAACCCTTCTTGGTAGGGATCTCAATTTTACAAATGTTTGATAGGAATAAATGTTCCTTCAGGCTTGTTATACAGGGATTTTAGGTACATTTCAGATGTTCCAAATAGATCAGTCTAGCCAGACTGGAAGACCATCTTAAACCAGCTAAGACCAGCAAACCATCTTAGATTGGTTTAAGTTCACCACTCGGACCCCACCACACCCTCAAGCCATTGACCAGTTGAAAAAGTCACTAAAACCCCTCAAACACCCCACCCCGCCAAAAGACTCAAGCCTGAACCAAGGCTCAGAGACAAATTTGAGATCAAGTAAGGGTGGTTTTCGCCTTTGTTTTCAGCATAGAGAATTCACAACATTAAAAAATATAAAAAGGGTGTCATATGATGCGATTTCAAGTTTTTCCTTTCTCTTTGGATGGTACAAGCTTCGTGGTGCATAACAAGAACGTCTGTCACAAAAGTTGCAAAGCACTAAGTCTCAAACCAAAGAATATTTGCTGTATAAAAATGTTAAAGAGAGTCAGCCAAAGCCCCCCCTTTAAAACGGCCTCGTTAAACACCGCCCCCACATGTCTACCTACCATATGTGGAAATATTTAGGCAATTAATCCGCCCAAATGTGGGCACCGCCAAAGAAAGAAGGCGTGGTTTCCGTGAAACAGCAGTATAGTGTTGAAGCAGCATTTCAGGGACGGACGCGTGTGTTCAGTGCGAAAGCTAAAAAGCACCTTTACAGGTGGGCCTTACGGACAGTGAGATTGGCAATAGGAACATCATTGGTTAAGCTTTTATTGACAACAGACAACACAGCACAAACCCAGATACCGGCATTTTATGGACGACAGTGTTTTTTACCTAGAAGAGTATTGGGACGGCTGAAACACGTTTACCTTGTGTTGTTGTGTGCTTGCGTGGACATTTGTTGTGCTAAAAACATGAAAGTGTGTCCCAGCTTTGAATTCAATTTGAGGTTTTGTTAAACGAAAAAAAAAAGAAGCTGAATTTTAACAAGCGGAAAGCGGGTCAGGCTGCGGCGGTGTCGTGGTATAGATACGAAGAGTGTAAAGACAGTGAACTCTACCGGCAAATCCACCGGGCAGGGGGAAACGCAAAGGAGTAAAAGTATCGCTTTTTATTTTCCGCTTTCCTTACTACTTGTTTCCCTTCTGTTTCACAGTTTTTTCTATCCCATTCTTACTATGTGACTTACTATGTATAGTTGTTGTATTTAAGCAGGTTGTGGTGGCTCAGTGTAATGTTTTAGGTAGTTACTGAAACACTAATGTTTTGAGGTGTATTAGTTATCTATTTTAGTTTTAGTTACAGTTGTAGCAATGTTGTCATTTTATTAGTTTTTAGTTTGTATTAATTTGAGGAGATTTCGTACTTCAACATTAAAAATGGAAAAATGAATATGATATATACTAGATATATATTGAATGTTATTTATATATTATGTCAGTCTATGTACTACTGTGTGTGTGGTTGTACATACACATATGTAGTTGTTTTTTTGTGTTTGGCTTAGTGTTATGTTAGAAACATTATTATACACTTATACCTTTTGTTCTTTAATATTTTAAATTGTTTTTAGCTTTATTTTTTTGTTTTCATTTTAAATGTTTAGTTTTGAAATGTTGAATGCATTTGTCATTTTTATTTAATCTATTTATTTTTAAAATGTGTATTCTACAGTCTATTAGTATTTATAGAGGTGTAGCTTTTGTTTTAAATTTACTTTTTCTTTATGGTAAGTCGCTTTGGATCAACAAGGCGGTCTGCTAAATGGACAAGATAAAGTAAAGTAAAAGTAAACTACATGGTGATTGGTTGACAACGGTGGGCACAGTGTGAAAAATCCAAAACCAGGTGTCAAATCCAAAATCTGGAACTCTGACGCTGCACAATCAGACGTCCTGCCTGCCCTGGCTCTTGCATGGCCGCGAGTCGGTGACGGCGGAGCGCTGCAGCGGTTACGGGACGTGTTGTTGAGTGTGGAGGGTAGCCGGTTCTGTGTGAGGTGTGAGGGGGATACAGCGGGGATCGTGTAGCAACGTCGCCTCCAGGCAAGCAACGGCGCTCGCCGCTCACCATCCCCTTTCTTTCGGACGGTGCTCTGATGTGCGGCCCGTCCATCCTCAAGGCGGAGGTTTCATCATATGTTGTTTTATTAAAACATAAATTGCATCTCTACTACCCCCACCTCCCCCCCCACCCTCGATTATATTTGGCAGAAGGGCACACAAACGCAGAAGGGAAGAGGCACGAAAAAAGTGTAACTGGACTAAAAGGTAACAAAGTAAAGTAAATAGTACCAAGGCTGATGGGCCCAAAGGCTATTTCTATTGCAAAAAAAAAAGGTAAATTCCGACTTTGCTACGACAATCTGCCGCTTCTGAATCAGCGATTGTAAGTGTGTATGTTTTGGTAGTTAGTTGAAGTACTGTGCTATTGAGTGTTCAAATACGGAGTTTTGCGAAAGGCAGGCGTAAGGAGGTAACGCCATCGTGTTGTGTGGGTGTGTGTGTGTGTGTGTGTTGTGTGTGTGTGTGTGTGAGAGGGGAACAGGGGTCACATCACAGGAGAGTGAACAGACTGTCAGAAATCATAGCACGTCAGCCATCTTAACCGCGGCTTGTGTACTGCATAATCACTGTGTCTTTCACGCGACTCTGTTCCCCTTTCAGGATTGAACTGATGGTAAAACTAACAAAAATTTTAACTGTTCGGCTTATTTAGTTTGAAGTGAAACTCGTGATTAACTGGTTATTTTACGGGGCGGTACATTTCCGGACGCAGGCTGTGGTGTTGGCCAATCACAACCGTCGCCACGTGGGGTTCAGCTGGACAAATCAGAGACCGAACCAACTGCGCTTGTCAAAGGAGGGGGGGCTTTGTTGAATGAAAATGGACGGTTGAGAGAGGCGGGGGCATAGAGGGACCTACAATAATATACAGGATTCTGAAAAATAATGTGTTTTTTGACATTAAAAGCATGTCAACAGATTTTTGACACCAAAATACACAAAATAATGATCTTTAAAATAGCATCATATGACCCCTTTAAAATACCAGCTATATACTGTACACCTAGGATGGCTTGAGGTTGAGTAAAACAAGTATACTTCTGACATCTCTTTTTACACAAATACTTAAATCACATCACATCACATACATAATTATTTTCAGTTACAGAGTTTAAAAGGCACTACAATAACAGGAATGATCCAGTAAATGACAGGAAATAGTTTGAGTGGCTACAGGACTAGGCTCACAACTGTTCTTGGAAAAGTCCTGCTCAAGTTGCACGGCTAAATGGACAAATGGTGTGCATGTGTGCAAGACTGTGGATTTTAAATGTAACATTAACCTGCAAGCGGCGAGGATGACATCCCATCAGTGTCTCTTCTCCAAGCAGTGAATAAGAATGGTGATTATTCTGGAGACAAACGTGGCGAGACGATAGCTTGATTTACATCTTCGAGAACATTTGACGTGCATGACTGCGTTGGGTTACTCTTCAGATATGGTATGTTGTATTAAATATTAAATTTGCCGTGACACAACAGACTCCTGCCTATTCATCTTGATACAAGATGGCATGAAATCAAAATTCACTCCATTTACGTTCTCAATACACTCTCGTGGTTGAATTCTTTAATGTATTCAATTCAACAACACTCAGGATAAACTTCATTATTCAGCTGTGTTAGAAATGTATTCATGGGATACAACACTTAAATTCCAAGAGTCAAATTTCAATAAAAGTATTCTTGTCTTGGTTTGTTGCATTCTGTGTTCTGGTGAATTTTAGTGAGGCTTTTCAGGGATAGTCAATGTTACATTGTAACATTATTACAGCCTTATTACAGTGTTATTACATTATTACGATTGAATTGCATACATTTTTTTCAAACAGAGCCGTTGAAGTGTTCCTTAAGTAATATGTAATATGTAGAATTAAGTATATGTACTTATTAAGACGATTTCATTTTTTTCATCATTTCGTAAAACTGTTGACAGTGTGCACTAGTCCCTAGATATCAGATTGTGCTAATATTTAGTTACTTTCATAGTGCAGATGCTGGAATCTCAAGGTCTCTGGTAAAGGTGTATTCATCCCAATGGAGTAACATCTTCTCTGTTCTCTGTCACTCTGTCTCACCCATATCATTTGTTTCCAAAGGTTTGCACACTTTAGCCCAGATTGGATTAAATTTGAATCTCATGGGCAGTAAATGTGTCAACCAACTCTATCCCCCCTGAATACTTATAGCCATACTCTCCAAGAACATCACAGGAAGTTCCCAGATGACTCAGTGGAACTCTGTTAGGATGTCTTCTTGTAATGCTGACAGTGTGCACTATTCCCTCACAAATTTTCAGAAGGATGACTCTTCTTTTGTGAAGCCCCATGGACTAGATATCTGATGGTGTTGTGATTTAGTTATTTTCATAGTGCAGATCCTGGAATCTCAAGGTCTCTGGTAAAGGTGGATTCATCCCAATGGAATAACATCTCCTCTGTTTGTTGTCCCCTCTGTGTTACTCATGTCACTAAGTGTCTTCCTGATTGTCTTTTTGAAGTCTGTGAACATCCAAGCCATTACAGAGCAAGGTTTAAGTAACTTAAATAAAAAGGGGAAGTCTCATATGATTCACATGTACAACTATAATCTCAAAAGAATTGTCAAAATCAGTGTCAATACACCACCTTGTTGTATTTTAACACTAAAATACAAATTTTCCTGAGATTTCTTTCCAGTACAGTTATCAACCCTATCTTTCGCTGCCGTTTCTTCAGAACCGCATCAAAAATAGTCCCTAAATCAACCGTGAAGATTCATAATTGAGGGAAACAAGAGATGGGGTGACATCATAAAATCAAATACCAACACATTCAGAAATATGTTCATACCTTGGGATGTTGACCATCTGTTATAGTCGCCTCTGACTTTCAATGGTGGATGTAGGCTGGGATATTATGATAGTGTAAATACCTGAGGGTACAATCCTCTTTGTGTTTTGCAAAAACAAAGTGAACCTGAAGGTACAGGATTTTTTTTTTATAGTGTTTGGGTTATGCTGACCTGCATTTACTTACACAAGGCATGCATGTAACAGTAAAATAATACAAAATTGTGGGGAAAGGCTGAGAGGGAAAAATATTTGCAAAAAAAAATAACTTAATATACTGTAAAATATAAATTTCAAAGCAAAAATATTTAATATAAGTTTGAATTACACTTTCTATGAAGCCTGTAATAGATGATTAAACTATGATTAATGCATATTAATATTATTAAGTTAATAATAAATTATATTCATTAGTTAACGTTTGCATTCTTATAAAATTAACATAACATTGTTACATAGATAAACTGTATACACACTACTTACACAACCAACACCTCTAGGTTTTCCCTCATAGTTAGGAAGGTAGTTGTTAAGTTTAGGTATGGGGTGGTGAAAGGATCTAAAATATGGTCATGCAGAATAAGGCATTAATATGAGCTTTATAAGTACTAATAAACAGCCAATATACTAGTAATATGCATGCTAATAAGCAACTATAGTGAATAGTGTTCCCTAATCTAAAGTGTTACCTTTATTATAAAATTATGCATAAATATGAATCAAAATAAACTATTGGTAAGACATTATGAATGCTTCACAGAAAGATTTACCTCAAGTTCTGTTTAAATACACAGACCCTTTATCTAAATGAAGAGATTGATTGATCTGCATATGCTCCATAGCTACTGTATGCTGGTATGTGTCCACTTGCCCTTACAGTGAGATTATGAATTCACTTGTCTTCATCAAACGAAGGGATCGGCTCTGTCCCGGATCTGACCTGGGCGAAGGTTAAAGTTCACATGTTTCCCACCATTGTGTATATAAGTCGATTTTTACAAGAAGCTGCCAGGCTATGACAAGGGCCAGGGGCCAAAGTGGAAGGAGGGTTTTATGAGCAATGTGTTCCTGGTTACGTCCTTAAAAAGTGCATATAATAAGCTAATGCTGTTACATGGCGCAATGTATTTGTCTAATGTCTCCTGCTGGCACAGAACACCTAAAGATACTACATTAAATTCTACTGAAGGATGCAATTCCGAAGCGGTATTTCAAGATGATTGCATCGATAGTAATAATACTTACCAATTCCAGCAATTGACTCGCTATGTGAACTGTTCCCTGGTAATTCGTTCTAACCTCTCTGTTTGACTTATTGCACTCTCACTTGTGTTTGATTAGCTTTGTACTCTAGCAAAGTTTAAAAAAAAAATTAAAAAAAGCTTGGCTTAGCAGCTTGAAGTGACAGGTTGTATATATTAATGGCCATGATTGGTTATTAGTACTTGCTCCCACATTAGCGACAGCAGGCCAGGAGCGTCTACGCTACAGGAGCCGCCAGTACGGGGGCCCCTGCCAGAAGCATTTCTCGGGACATCTGTAGGAGCTCTTGTGAAGCTATTAAATCTATACTGTTGGATATCAGCTGTACTGTTGCAGTAAAGCTACGAGTGAGCGGTTAGCAGCAGCTTCAGTCAAACCAAGACAAAGAGATGACAGCCACCTGTAACAACACTGAACAGGCACATGAAAGGATCTTGGCAAACCAGGTAGCGACAGGCAGCCGCTTCCAGTTTCTGTCATGGGTTGGCTACAATCCACCTTCACGGTCAGGTGAATTTTCATCAGAAAACCACTTCACTCAACAGCCTGGGCTGATGTGTGGAGCTCACATCATCAACTCCATGACTTTATGCTAGTGTTGTTATTGATATATTAGCATCTGCACTTCATGTTATGAAGCTATGAAGGTACGTACAGTATATATGTATATGTATGCAGTCAGGTCTATATGTATTTGGACACGGACACAATTTTTATTATTTTAGCTGCTGACCAAATCATATTCAAGTTACATTTATATAATTAATATGGGCTTACATTTTCGCACTCTGAACTTTAATTTGAGGGTATCCTCATCACAATTGGAGGGAAGGTTAAGGAATTACAGCTCTTTAATATGTATCTCACCCCTTTTTCAAGGGACCATAAGTAATTGGACAGTTGACTCAAAAGACATTTCATGGACAGGTGTGGGCTATTCATTTATTATTTATATACATCAATTAAGCAGGTAAAAGGTCTGGAGTTGATTCTAAGTGTGCCGTTTGCATTTGGAAGCTGTTGCTGTGAACCCACATCATGCGGTCAAATGAGTTCTCCATACAAGTGAAACAGACAATTATTAGGCTTCAAAAACAAAACTAACCTATCAGAGAGATAGCAGGAACATTAGGACTGGCCAAATCAACAGTTTGGTACATTCTGAGAAACAAAGAATGCAATGGTGAACTCAGCAACATAAAAATGCCTGGACGTCCGCAGTGGACAACAGTGGTGGATGATCGGAGGATCCTCTCCTTGGTAAAGAACACTCTTTCACAACATCCAGCCAAGAGAAGAGCACTCTCCAGGAGGCAGACGGGTCTCTGTCAAAGTCAACAATTAGAAGACTTCACAAGAACCCAGGAGTTTTTGAAGGTAAAAAAGTGGAATATTCTGCAATGGCAAAGTCAATCTCCTGATCTCAACCCGATTGAGCTGCATTTCACTCGCTGAATACAAAACTAAAGGCAGAAAGACCCACAAACAAACAACAACTGAAGTCAGCTGCAGTAAAGGTCTGGCAAAACATCACAAAGGAGCAAACCCAATCTCTGCTGATGTCCATGAGTTCAGACTTAAGGCAGTCATTGCGTGCAAAGGATTCTCAACAATCTCAACGAAATATTAAAAATGAACATTTGTGATTACATTTATTTATCCAATTACAGTTGAACCCTGAATATGGAGGAGAGGGGGGTGGCTTGCGGTGGCTGTGTACAAAAATGGTTGTAATTCCTAAGCATTTTTTATGTTATATTTTTGTTCAACCCCTGGAATTAAAGCTTAAAGTCTGCACTTCAATCACATCTTGATTGTTTTATTTCAAATCCATTGTAGTGCTGTATAAAGGCAAAAAGCACAAAAGCTCAGCCAGTGTCCAAATAATTCTGGACATGACTGTATGTATATATAAATAGATTATATATATATATAATTATAGATATATATATATATATATATATATAATATATATCAAAGTTAACAATAGAGAATGTACTATAATGTTTGTAGCATACAGTATTCTGTATGTGGTATGTCACAACTGAATGGGGCCCTGATTCATTTTTGGGACAGAGCTCCAACTTGTATCACCTGACTGCTGCAACATTACTGAATGACTCGTAATATTTATTTTTAAAAAATTTCCATTGTTGCCAAGTCTGCAGTTTTCCGTGGAATTGGGCTACTTTTATACTACTGCTGCAGGTTGTTTTTTTAGTCCACGGGATGGAGCGAAAATCCCTGCAGAATGTGATTTTGACCAAGGTGGAAGCACCCTCGACTTGGCTAGCTTTGTTTGGCCTAGTTTTGAGTACCGATTGGATTGGTTTGGTTATGCAGACCTGGCAACTCAGATAATTTCTATAATGGACTATTGTTGATGTCTCAATAATGTAAGAATACTCTGAAAATAAATGAAAGACATACAATAGAATGCTACAATGATTATATATTTTTGTAGGCCAAAACATGGAAACAAATATTTTAACGCTTCCGGTTTCATCGTCTACAAGCCAATGGATTTTTTGAATGTTTTTTTTTGTTTTGCCTGATAAAAGGGTTAACAGAAGCTATGATATGTTGACATTTTGTTCTATAACTGTCACGAATTCGGTCCATGGACTTCCGTTTATTCACCACCAGAGGTCACCCTTTCCTTTACATTGACTCTCGCACAACACAAACTGTTGCATAGCACCCCGAATACATATCCCATCATTCATTGCACGATTTGAACACTGCACTGATTGCACTCATTGCAAACAGCTGCTTCTAATCACCTCACTCACTATATAAAACCCACTCAAACTGCCATTCTCTGCTAAGTATTGTTTAGCCTGCACCCCTTTCAGAGTCTCCGTGTTTTCCCTGTTTTGCCTTGCCTTGCCTTGCCTTACCTGTTCTCTCGGTTTCTGATCTTTGCCTGTTTTCCTGGATTTCTCTCTCTTGTCTCGCCCCTGTGATTCTGTCTGCCGATCGGTGACCTACGCTTGCCCTGGGACTATTCTTGTGTTTTGCCCGCCACATACCTGTTTGCCACGTCTCTTTAATAAAGCCTGCAGATGGATCCACACGTCTCGTCAGCCCCGTCACAATAACATAAAATCCACATCGCTCTTGTTACGCCCCGTCCAGGGTGAAGGCACAACATGAAGGAGTACGAGGACACGGAGGAGTTTTGGAAAACGAATAAACAGTATTTTAATGAAACAATGATTTTACAGTACAAGAGGGATAATTTTAGCTTCAGGAGCCGACAAGGCCAAAATAACAAACAGAAAACAACTAATACACAAACCTCTACATTCCCTAGTTCACAAAATAAAATACAATTGCTTCCCTAACTTCCTATCCAAAAACAATCAAAAAACAAGGTTCCAACAAAAATGGCGTCGGTCTCCCTACCTCCCCAGAATATTATTATATACAATTATTTACAATGATAAGCGAACAGATCCGAACAAGGGCAATCCAGAATCGTAGTCAAAGAACAGGCGGAAGTCAGTAGTAAGAATAAATGGGCAAAGCAAACTAACAAACAACAAACAATCTCTCACAAGCGAACACTCGATTGAACACACACACAGAAATTCTCAGTCTTACTAGCACATGTAACTAACTAGCAGAGTCAAGGCAGAGCAAACACAACAAGAGAGCACAAAAGCTGAAGCAGGAAGTGATGACGGCGTTTCTTATAGGCAGCAAGGTGTCAGCTGATCAGGCAGGGCATGGCACCAATTAGACTGCAGGAACCAATCAGCTTCTTCCTGGACAGAACACACACACAAACACTTCCCAAACAAAAGAAAACACAGAAGTAGAACAAAAGGGACGTAACACTCTTGTGATTTATCTATTTATTTATTTTTACGCTTTTACTTTTCTTGAAAAAGACAGTTGCTAACTAGTGTCTAAATGGGACTACATATGTTATCGGACCATTAAACATTATCACACCAAACAGATAAACTCAGCTACTCACTAGTCTGGTTTCACAGCCTCATTGTGTTTATAATCACACTCTTGCAAACTATTTCGGGGGGTACTTTTTAAACAAAGACTGAAAGAGTCGTCTGAAATTTTGTGGTGAAGTCATTGTGATGAACAAATTGTGTAAGAGTCATACATTATTTTATTTTTTTGTCTGTTGATTACTCAAATTACACTGATTCATTTTGCCATTAATGTTGCTACAGAAACCCATAATTCCGAATAGCTCTGAGTAGAACATTTTACTTGTCATCTAGTAATTACAATAATTACAATATGACGTTAATATACCTTTGTCCAACCCCCCTATTTTAATTCAGAAATTTAAAGCATGCTAATTATAGAAGAGGTGTATATTCTATTCATTTTATATATGCATTGCATTTTACATTTATTTTTTAAATAAATGAACATATCTGATAACTGATCAGATTCTTAATTCAAGCGTTAATATACTGTGGAAACAGTAACTTTTTTTTTTCACTGATGGCAAACTTATTTGTTATAAAACATCTTATAAATAAATAAAAAGTAAACAATAAATTGGGATGAAACACGTTGTTATTTTATTATATTTAATTCAGTAGTTTGTAAAATAAAAAATAGACACCATATAAACATACAAATGTTTTTTATATTGAATTTCCAGACTGTCCTCATCGACCCTACAGAGCAGTTGTTTGCTTCCAAGGCATAAGTGCATAGCTAGCTTGACAAACAACTGATTTACACCAAGTAGATATACAACTATGCAGAGTGGTGGGGAATAAATGCGACTTGTTTAATAAAAGTGCTTTAGAAACTCTCATTGCATCAAATCAGAAGCAAGGTCGTTTATTTTAGCCTCCCTTCAAATTGTGTAATGCACACATTGCGGTTTTGGTGCACTGCATCAAAATTCCTTGTAATGCTGTGTTCATCAGAATGCATTCCAGTGAATGTTGCTTGAGTTCAGAGGGGAAAGCTGTGAATGATTACCCTTCCCAACAAGTGAAATGTTGCTTCTACGGTTGCAGCTAAAAATAACGTTGACTTTCAGAAGACGTCTACCTGGCCTGGCTCCAAATGATGAGAACCTGCAACAGCATATGCTTCCCACCACCATATGCTTCTCTTCAAGGAACAGGTCAAAAGATGAAAAATCATGAAAATAACTACTTTGCTTGTAGAGTGTTTGTTTGGTAGCCAAATGAGGCACGGTAATTTTACTAAATTGTTTAACTTTGTGCCCTATAGGGCTTTTTTGGTCATTTCATGTTACAGCCTCATATTGTCGGTCATTGGTTCTTCAAGTTCTTGATGACGCTATTTAATAATAATTCAGAGCAAGCAACCAGTTTTTCCCTCTTTTTTCTTAAAGAGGGGCCAGGAAGCAGGTTGGCTAATCACTAGCTTCTCTACTTTTGAAGCCTTTTCAAATATACAGATTGTGAGCGATGATGAAAAAGTAGCAAAGCTGCTTTACAGGCCATCTTCCATTTCCTCTCACTGTGTTTGGAGGTCTGGTCTTGTTTTATGAGTCCTGACCTTTGACACCATTAACAAGACCCTGTTGGCCTTTGCCCTTGCACAGGGCTTTAGCACATGCGATTAAGGTGCAGGCACATGGTCGGCTAGAGGTACTTACCATCATCCTCCTGGTACACATGGCCGCCCGTGGGAACCATCCTGTTGAGAAAGCAGCTTTCAATCTACAACAAACTGAAGAGCCTTAGAAAATAATTAGGCAATGGGATGAAAGGAGGAAATGATAGGAAGGAATGCAAGATTTGTGCCACTATAAAAGATTAACACTGACGGATGCTGTCTATTGTGCCATGTATTTGTCAGCTGTCTTCAGAATTGCAGGTTCTGAAAATAATCTGCGCTGTGTAAATATATATCTGTAAATTTCCAACTTGATTACTTGATTGGAAGCTGATTGCAATATTTACTTGCACATTGTTCCAAATGAAAGAACTAACCAAATCACTGATCTGCTATAGATATGTTCCTCTAATAAGGGCTCTGATTATTCAATTATTTTACATTGCGGATGAATGTTTCATTAAAACATAGACAGTGAAGGAGTAGTTTGTCCAAAAATTAAAACTCGTAAAAAATTCTTAATTTAATCATCGTTAAGTAATTGCAACTAAGACATTTTGAAAAAACTGCCTTCTTCCAGTCTTTAGAAGCCATACATTAGGTTTGTGTGAGGGGAAAACTGCTAACCTGTGACCATATAATTGAGTCAGATCGAGAACCAAATCAGGAGCAAATCGTTCAGACTGCTTTGCTCTTTTGAGAATCACCTACACACTCATTCACTATTCCCTAATATAGCCCATTTGAAAAAAATAATGCAAACGATTGAGCGAATTTTGACACTAAGTGCACAGGAAGGGCTGCCAATTTTTACGTAGTTTATGCGATAATCACTTGACATTTAGCTAATGGGCAATCTCCTATAGTAATAAGATAGATCTACTTATCTTGAAATATTTAGCTAGTTTCTATAAACCTTAATTAAACAATCAAATATACCCCTGTGTTTATGCCTGGGAAGCCATCTTCTGTGGGAATTAATTTTGTGTGAAGCTTGTTGTGCATAATAGGCATTCTCTGGTATTGAGTTGTATACTCGTTATTGCAGTGCATTATGGGACTGAATGAGTGTTCTCAATAATGTCCACTATAGTTATACACCTACAAAATGGCTTTCCTCTCAAACAGCCCTTTATTTTGGTGGAGTGGCCAAATTTTAGAATAGACTCAAAGAATTTAAATTAAATTGAATTTTATTTAATTGAATTTTATTTTTTATTTAAAAAAAAGATACTATATGACTCAACCCCATAAAACCTGCCATATGAATAGTAGAAAAATCTAATATTTTGAAAATTATTAAATATTTAAAAAAAGATAGTTGTTTTGTCAACAGTATATCACCATATTGTATGACAACTGAGACAAGTGAGCTTCACTTCAGTTCTATTCAGAGGCCCACCTAAACAAACCACAACTAACTATCTAATAAAATTTTTTGCAGATGCTGATATTTACATGGCCAGAAAGTAAGATGAAATTCTGAAAGCTTGTAATGTAAATCAATTAGAACTTAATAACAGTTTAGCCGACTACATAAAATGCACATAAATTTCATGAGTTCATGTTGAAGCACAATCAGGGTTGGGGAGTAACGGAATACATGTAACGGCGTTAAGTAATCGGGATGCAAAAAACTGGTAACTGTAATTCGTTATAGTTATGTGAAAAAAAAAAGGTAATCAGATTACAGTTACATTTTGTATAAATTGGGAATACTATCAGGATTACATTTGTTTTACATTTGTTTTTATTTAAAATTAAATAAATGAGTATTTTGACATAACGCTATATATTTAGCGCTGCCTCATCATAGTTCCTTGTAGAGCCCTGCACGGGCCCCAAATATAGTCCCTATCCCGGCCCGTGTCCGACAGCTTATCAGAATCTCCCAAAACAGCTTATACTACTGTTTCAGCTATTAAAATAGTTCCGTTTTGTATGTACATTGCAAGGGATTATAATATTGTTTCGTTCTTTTTTATTACGTTAATTTTAGAAACAAATTTTTTTTAAGTAACGACCAAGCGGCAGCGGCAGACAGTGAGTTGAGCATTATGTTTGATCATTAGCCTTCTCAAATCATCACGATGACTTGCCTAAAATAAAATCTATAGGCCTAGATACTGTATAAAACAGTTCAAGCATATACCAATGTTTAAATGTTGAACCTAGATAAATGTGCGCTATATTCGATAGTTTGTGCGCTATATCTGATAGTTTGTGCGGATAGTAATGTACACTCTTAAAAATAAAGGTGCTTCAAAGGTTCTTCAAGCGATGCCATAGAAGAACCATTTTGGTTCCACAAAGAACCATTCAGTCAAATGTTCTTTAAAGAACCATCTCTTTCTTACCGTTTTGTAATCTGAAGAACCTTCTTTCGCCACAAATAACTTTTTTTTTTAAACAGAAAGGTTCTTCAGATGTTAAGGTTCTTTATGGAACCATTTAGACCAAAAGGTTCTTCTCTGGCATCGTGAAGCACCTTTATTTTTAAGAGTGTAAAAGCGCGTTTTGCAGTACTGAGGCGCCAGCGCAATCACTTGTGTTTTTTTTTCAGTGGATACGCCGTCATTTTTACTCATAAAGGTAAGAATAATACATCGTTTGGAACTGTAAAGGGTATACTTTTATTTGTGTAGACTCACAATATCAACAAAACGTTGTGCGTTTATAAAATAAAGAAAACAAACATGATGCGCTTTCTGCCGTCTCGTCTTGAACAGGAGCGCTTCACAAAAATGAACCGAAACTCAGCGAATAGATGCCTCACAGACATGATAAACATATCTATAGAAAGCTTTAAATTACTACTTAACGAAAACTCTTTCATTATAATAATAAATCATATTTTCCATAAAGATGCACTTCTCTCTAAAGGCACGTCTAATGAGGAGATGGCGAGTCTGGATCGACAACTTCATCCTTGCGACAATGACTCAGAAAACAGTTTATTAGTAAATAATTCAAATATCTCCTTACTATTTCCCCCTGACATATTCATGATAATTACTTTTGCTGGGGCTTTGCGGCAAGCTTTAGCCTATTGCGTGAATTTGAACACAGATCTCTTCAGCTGCGCTGACTGCACGCATGCTGCTGCTGGTTGATTTAAAATTCCATGGTGTGCATGACTGCAGTTGTAATTTTTCTAGTGGAAAATGAACCTGAAAATGTAGAAATTAACACGAGAGTCCCCACACCACGGATCAGTCAATGAAATAAAGAAAGATAATAGCATTTAACATACATTTCGACATGTAGGCTTATTTTAAAATAAATTATGTATATGGTGTACATTTTTTAATGTTGTGTATAAGCTATATTTATTTTTACTTGTACATGTTAAAATTAAAAATAATAATAAATACAACTGTAACCAAACTGTATAGCCACTGGATGTCTGCATAGCCTTTTATTGTCAGGGTTCTGTCACTTCGGTCTAGTGTAATTCATGGTTTTGTGTCAGAGCCCTGACACTCGCGTCATGTCTTTGTTTTCATGTGAGCGTACGGCTTCGAGAGTGCTCGAGCCGTGCACTCTCATCTGCGTGTACTGTTTCATGTTGAAGCGTGGTGTTCAGATCCCGGCACTCATGCCTTGAGTTTCGGTTTCGTGTCGGGTTCCGGACACTCGCGCTCCATGTTCTGACTGTTGTGGGAGCGTGCGGTCTCGAGATCGCCCGGCCGTGCGCTCTTCTGTCCACGTGTGTTGTGTTTTGTGAAGCACGCGGTTTGTATTCAGCCGCGTGCTTGTCTTGTTGTCTTGTGTGAACACGCGGCTTATGAGTTTTCTCATTAGCTGCCTGTTCGTGTCTCCTGTTATAGCACATGGCCTGTGATTTGTTCTTTTGCTGGCCAGGTGCTTGTGTTTTGTTTTGTGTGAGCACATGGCTTTTTGTCTTTGATTCTGTGTGCCATGTGCTCATGTCAATTGTCTTGACCCCTCCCTTCTTGTTACCTGATTATTAGTTAATTAGCCCCACATGTGCTCCCTCGTTACCCCCCTCATTTGCTCTCCATTTATTCTCCTTGTTTTTGCAGTCCCTGCGTCCGGTCGTGCGTTATTCCCCTGGATGTCTTCGTCAATCCCTGGATGTGTCCAGATCCTTGCCTTGCCTTGCCTTGTCTTTCCTTGCCTTGCCAGCCTGTTTTTCCCTCTCGGGGTAGTTTTTGTTGTTTGTTTTGTTTTATTACCAATTAAAACCCATTTTCTGCAATACTGAGTCCTCGCTCCATCCCTCTACCCGGACAACTTACATTATCTAATTACGGGCTTATTCAGATGGTAAAAAAAAAAAAAAAAAACAGACACGATTTTTAATAGTTTCAAAGTTTTACTATAGTTTTTATTAGTTTTAATTTTAAAGTCATAGTTAAATAAAAGTACTTAGATATTGCTTTTTTGATTTATTTACATATGCAACGAAGTAATCCAAAAGTAATCAGATTACATTACTTTTATATTGTGGTACTTGGATTACATTACTGAATACTTTTTTTAATGAAGTAATTTGTAACTGTAACGGAATACATTTGAAAAGTAAGCCTCCCAACCCTGGTTACTAGAATATACTAAGGCCTTTTACTTGCTAAAAACCTGTGAACTGTCAAACAAATGACAGAAGGCATGTAGTAAATTGTGTGAAACATGTATTTTAGCAAAGTTTTGGTACTATCCCTTATGATATATTAGGCTTTGTAGACTTAGGGAGCCTGGAAATATTGAGCACAAATCATGTGGACCATTTTAAAGATACTTTTATGATGCTTTTACATCCTCAGTGCAAAACAGTGACCACAAAATTTCTCCTTTTGTGTTCCAAGGAAAAAAAGCCTTAGGAGTTTAGTGTGTTGCTATTTCCGACGCCAGCTCCCAGAAACCCCATCAAACAATACAAGTCCAAAGAATAAACGACCCCGCTGTATTCATCCCCTCACCTGGACACCCTAAACGGCCATTAACGGCTGCCTATTCAGACTCTTGCACCCTCATTAGACTTCCTGATAGGACATCATATCCAACATTCTGCTGTGCAAGGTCTCATCATGGTGATACGTATAATCTCATGTTCATTTCAAAGTAATGAGAAATCTTTAATAGTCTAATTCAGCACATGACTCAGATTGACACGCGGCAGTGATGTAATCCCAAGGTGAGTGTACATCTTCCAAAATCATTGTTATGCCTTTGTTTGAGGATAATGCTGATGGTATGGGTGATATAGTCCAGCTGTTTTTAATCAAAAATGAGACTGCTGATTTCCATATCCCATTTAGAAAACTAATGGAGCCGATCAGATCTTCTGAGCCAATGAATACAAATGGTAATTAACATAAATGCGATCGGTTTTTTGAACAGACCATTGAATAACAGAGAGGTATTAGCGAGCTTACTGTACTGAAAAAGAGGATGAAATATGCAAGATTTAAGTTTTCCCGAACACTGAAGTTTGATCTGAAGCAGAAGCAGGTGTTTAATTTTCATCATCAGTAAATGGAGATGAATAAGGAAAACACACTCAATACACAGTATCATGAACCTAGGGCTGATTGAAGTCTCAGCTTCAAATGGCCTTCTGGTGAAAAAGAGTTCATTGGCCTTCATTCCTGCATATCTCATATAAAATGGCAAGATCTGGCTGAAATCGTCAGCTCTATTATAATTGGTGCTGTTGAGAAGAACTAATCACTAAATTTGCCAACATTTTCAGTAGCAAGACATCTTTATTTATAAGATGCTTAATTTTGTTTTCAGGCACCTAGTGTAGCTATATGTATATAAAAAAAAACATATCAAACCGATAACTTATTTTGCAATTTTGCAGTTTCATATAAATTCATGATTCGTAGCAAAGTATGAACATGCACCCTTAAACAACACTTCATGGAGCATAAGCAGGTTTGACAAAATATACAAATAAATTTGTCCACAATGCAAAATAGCTTGTGATAATCTGTGTTGGAAATTCTGATCACATAGTATAAATGCAATTTATGGAATTTTAAGGAATGTTCTTCTTCCACTGTTGTCTGTAATTGTGGTAAACTCTAATATATATTATATAATATATATGTGTGTGTTGGTAACCTAAAAGCTGATAGGTTGATCAGTCAACAATCAGTAATAAATCGTATCAGTGCCATATTATTCTGTTTTCGTATTAACCATACATGACTGCCCACAGTATTTTGCAACAAGACATTGAAATCACACCTGTCCGGCTTCATTGAGCTATATATTAAACATCAAAAATTCTGTTAGGTTGTAATTTTGTCACTTCTAATTGCATTTTTTCTCTCTTTGAAGATGGAAAAATTACTTGTCACATTTTTCCGTGTTAGATAATGCGCCATTCTTGAAGAAGGAATCAGTATGTTTCTGCTATCCCCTACAGAGCTTGCTGTAAAGGCAGGTCTTTTCGCTCGGCAGCCATCATCGTAATGTCCCTGGAAAGCTATTTTCTAAGAAGATAATAGGCAGGAGGTCAGGGTTTAGCTGGTTAGCACTATCCCCTGCTGATACATGTCGTAAATACACCATCTGGCAACACAAAGTATCATTTTCTATCGAGCTGCGTGAAGCTACAAACAACATATATTGCATTTTATGGTTTAGTAGACTTTGCTGGTTGACTTTGTATGGCACTATCAAAATTCAGTTTGGACTGTTTATTTGAGCCTCCTGGTCAGTCCCCGTTCGAATCACTAGTCTCAGCCTCAGACGTCACGCCCACGGACTGTTGGCTAAACGCCTGATGAATATGGCACACAAAAGTGGAAACACTTCAGGAGTTTCGAAGTTGTCGTCAGATTGGTTGAATTATACAGGATTTCCGGTAGACGTGCGTGTCGTGTTCTTTAACGTTCCGCCTGGAAACGAAAATGGCGTGACGCCAAACCCCCTCTTGAAAAAAGAAAGCCGTCGTGTTTACAACTGTGATGACGAGCGCTTATCAGGATCAACAAAATGCTGGATTTTCAAAAGTATATGAAATAAGTTTGCGGCATAGAATCTTTCAAATACGTCCGAGAGTTTTACACACCGGTTTGTTATTGTGACGACATTTCCACGCCCCGAAACGTGACGATGAACGAAACAAACTGTGATTGGTAGTTTGACATGTTGGTCAAACGGCCTCATGGGCGGGCCTTGGCCAATGAAAGCTGCCATGAATTCCAGACCTTCAGCCGTTAGTCTGAAGATCTGGCTACACGAGACTAAAGCAGTATTAGCTCAACAAATGGTGTGAGATTTGAGTGAGACCATGGCAGATTGAGGAAGTCTACCCAAACCTTTATCCATTATTCCCCCTCAAGCGAATGCATCTTTTATGAGAGAAATCATTTTTATTATATAAATCCATGCCTTCATGTGTGGTTCTCAAAACCCCCTCATTAGCAGTTCAGCTATTCAATAAAGACAAACTACAGATCCTTAGTGACCGATTTGTATAAATGTAAATCAGAGGAGTCAGGTCTGAGGAGCTGCTCTGTAATTTAGCAGATAACACAGCTGAAGTCAGCAGGGGAATACAGGAGCAAATAATCAAGGTGAAATAATTGTCCTTTTGAAGTTTGCCAGCAGCTGTGGCCTTATTTACAGAATGATTCAAGTGGGTGAAGTCATCACACCAGCCTTAATTTCCAACAATAAAACATCCATTCATAAACATGACCGAACATGGTTTCTACCAGTTTTGTGACTGCTTTTTAGTGAAATTGGAAGATTAAAGGCCAAAAAATACTTCAATTTTTCAAGGGTCAGGCCCACTGTCTCACAGTCAAAAAAGAATACGGCAAAAACTATAGACGTCTGCGTTAATGAGTGCTTGTGTGAGGGGGTAAAGTTTAAATGAGTATCAGTCATAACTTTTGTATTTTTTTTTTTTTGTATTATTTCATCAGTCGTAACTCCTGGAGAAATATAGAGCAGACACTGGACATGGATGTATGTTAAGCACCTGTATTTGCGCCAACCCAGGCTCACTGGAAATATGAGCTTGTGGTGATGTTTCTGCAACAAAGATATTACTGCATTTTGTGACCATGACCACGTTTTCATTATGTTGATATTGACACATATTGCTGCTTTTTTATTACATAGCTTCAAGTATGTATTGCAGCGGTTCAGAATTCAAATGTCTGGGGAGTGTCGCTAAAAGGTTAATGCTCTATCGTGTTGGAAAATAACATACCCCCTACACCAAACCCAACCCTAAACCTACCGGATACTGATGCAAAAATGATATAAAAACACATTTGCTGTTGCAACCGTGCTATTTTAGCTTATTTATACGTGGGTTTGAGCTGTTTTGTTGAACCGTAGTTTCTCGTGATTCATACCTCACAAGTGCAACGCCATATCACGTGAGCAAACCTACTGAGTCTGAAAACCCATACATATGAAGCTGAATACATGATGCTGATGTTCAAAAGTATCAGTTTTCAAATCTTGCAGCAATTGTTTTGAAGTTATAGCATAATAATGTGCAAGGAACTGTGTGAAGAGTAGACCTTCTTAATTTAAACTCTGGACCTGTAAATCATACTGTGTGAAAATAAATAAAAGTTGTCGGAGTTTTACTGCCTCTAGTGTTCATTTCAACTGGAAACTGCAGCGATCCGTATGTATAGGTGCTAAATTTACATATTAGAACTGAAGTATACTTTGGGCTTAAATGTGAGTGTTTTGAGGATTAAGCAACCATGTTACAAGCCCTTAGTTTTATGTTTCTTGACAGATTTCACAAATATGGTTCTGTATTTTATTTTGCTAACTTATTTAAGACATATCTATTGAGAAAGCTAAAGGTAGCTGATGGTACATTTATGCTTTGTCAGTGTAACTGGTCATACTCGCACCACTCCGGGAATGATTTGCACCAGCGTCAATCAGCATGGGAGGCAGGTGCTAACAAAGGCGTAGCCCCATCCTGCAGACTTCAGCTCTGACCCCAATCAAATACACCTGAATCAGTTAATCAAGGTGAAAATATCCTTCCAGCTGGGTGTGCTAGAACTAAAGTCTGCAGGAAGTCAGCTCTCCAGGAGCAGGGTTGGAGACCCCTGCACTAGGGGCTACACCTTTGTTAGCACCTGACACCTTCAGGTAACCCTGAACACCTTGATTAGCTGGTTTAGGTGTGTTTAATTAGGGTTGGAACTGAACTCTGCAGTGTGGTAGCTCTCCAGGAGCAGGGTTGGAGACCATTGCCCTAGTGTCTGTTACTAGTGCACTTCTTCAGCATTACTTGGCCTCTGTCACACTCACCCCCTAAAACTCAGTACCACCCAGGTCACAGCACCAATGTTACTTATCCCATTCACAGCATTCTGAGGCAGAACTCACCTGCATGGATAGCATGCACGCTAACAAGGGCACAGCCCCTAGTACACTTCCTGAGCACTAGCTGGCCTCAACTACACTCACACCCTTAATTCACTCCCATCCGGGTCATTGCACCAATCCCATGCAGGATTTGAACCAGCGTCAACTGACATGGGAGGTGGGCATTCTAACAAGAATGCTAAAGACTGCAGCCCCTTAGCATAAGTCACTAATGCGCCTCTTGAGGCCAAGGGAGTGAAGTTTTACCAGCTAAGCTCTCTTTACTATCTGGCCCCTGTTACACAAGTTTCCACTGTTGGAGACTAAGTAACTAAAGGAAATTAAGTACAAATTTAACTATGTTTTTAAGAAGCATAAGAGTAGTTCAGCTACAGTAAAGATAAATGAGCTTTTCCAAGATATTTGTTCAACTAGTAGCAGTGTAGCATGTCAAAACCACTACTTAGTAGCAAGAGGATGGGCTGAAGCAAATAGCCACTTAGCAACAAATTAGCAAACACTAATACTTTAAAAACTGCCTATTTGACCTACCAACCACTCAGTGCTAGAGGCCCTAGAGACTGTTGTCAATGGTTTTGCAAGTATTTGGCAAACACTGTTGTCTTGACACAACAGGAGGGGTGAGTTTTGCATGAGCAAACACATTTTTGTCAGAAACAATTTATTCTGTTAGGGTAGTTGATTCATTTATTTATATCATTACGGTGTATTTAGTGTAAATTGCTGTGTTTAAGTTTGATGCTCCATCATAAATTGTTGTAGAATGAATGATAGTATCTAACCCTCCCCCCGACACATCATAACTATATTAATGGTTAAACAGATTTATTACAGTCTGATTACTTGAAATTACGAATTGCTTACTGATTCAAAGTAGCTTCTCCATTAAAGGTCACATTTACTTAGCTCTTACCTCAGAGTATGGACTGCCCCAGCACAACAGGAGCTACCAGTGACATAAATGTACATTGAATGGCCAAATGCATGCAATTCGAAACAATGGCACCTGCTATTTTAAAAAGCTGTTTAAACAGTGTACTTATACTTACTCCACGAACATGGAAAACAGCGATAGATGGACTTCATCCTCCAGTTGTTGACATTGTTGAATGCCGTGTTTAAATGACGCCACTGTTGGCCAGTTTTCGTCTCTTCATATTTCCTACTGGTGTGTGAATGCAACCAGGAAAATTGTACGAGGAAACCATCCTGGTGGCTAATACATATAACTGGATAGAGGGACTTTCGCACCGGAGGGAACTTTTCATAGTTCCTAGAGCTATTGTGCGGAATACCTGCTTTTTGGTGTATTGGCACCGCAGGAACTAGGAAAGTATTTAGTTCTAGGAACTCTGTTTGGGGAACTAAATTAGCTCCTACTTCAGAGTAGAGTCTAAAACAGTACTATAGAAATTACCAGTGTAATAAGTGTACGCTGATTGAACAATTACATACAAAACACCAGCAACCCGGCATTTTTAAAAAGATGTGTAAAAACAGCAATAACGGCATTTAGCAACCTGTTGTCTGCGGCATTGTGTTCTTTTTGTCTTTTACCATAACACTGCAAGTTGTCATAGGAGATTTAGTCAGATTTTATGCTCTTTCAATCATGTAAATGTGCATTTACATTTTATCTTCATTATCACAAAACCCATGACGCACAACAAAAACAGCTCCGATCACGGCGTCCTCCATTCACTGGTTGTCGATGTTTGTAAAGGCTGCACATAAAGACGTTGCTGTCAACCCCTTCAGAGTTCCTGAATGCAACCAAGAAAACCACCTGTGGGAGAAATTGGTTCTCTAGGAACCACCATGCTGGCTGGTTCCTACAACTACACAGTGCGAAAGCACCTTAGTTCTTATAACCAGTGTTGGGGGTAACACATTACAAGTAACTCAAGTTAAGTAATCAGATTGTGTTTTATGTACCTAGTAAAGTAATGCATTACTTTTTCATTTAGAAGGAAATATCTGAGTTACTTTTTTCCAATAATAACGTAATGCATTTCTTTCCATAAAGTAACTACGTAATGTAATTTATTTTTAGGGAGTGACACAATATTGTAATGCATTACTTTTTAAGAGTAACTTACCCCCCAATACTGCTTATTACTACCCAGTGCAAAAGCCCCATAAGAAAAACATAGCACAATACTTTTACTCAAGCTAAAGCTATTGCTCCTAAAGCACACAATTCTTTGAAGAAAATCTCTCTTTTAAAAAATACCCGACTAGTAAAAAATGAACAGGGTGAGCTGAGAGTACAGTGGTGTTCTCAGAAGATGGGAGTTCTGGTTCAAACAGACTTACATGTCTTACTTCAGTTAGCTAGTCCCTCGGGCCATGTACAATTACCTCTGTGGCAAAGAGCAGACACTCTCATAGGCTGCCGGACAACCCAAATCTGCCACGTACGGCGCTGCGATCAGCTCTGGGATCAATCACATACACAGTGGGCACTGAACTAGATATTGAGAGAATATTTGAGTAGCTTAGCAGGGAGGACTTTGGGTGCAGCAGGGCTAGAAATGTAATTTACTACTGCAAACGAGAGGAACGAATATACCAGTTAGTTTAAGAGAAGTTCAGAATTCTTCAGTGAGCAGTTTCTAATGTTAATTTATGTCCGGTGTCAGTATTAGAGGCAGTTTCATTAGACATAGGCATGGTGCAAATAAATCACATTTACCTGTTGTATAATTGTGAAGTCGTCTGCAATGGGACCCTTAACACATCTTGAATAAAGTTCTGACTTTGTGATGTTTCCAGATATTGAATGAAAAAAAAAAAAATATATATATATATTATATGCCATTTCTTTATGATTCCAAAGGGATGTTTTAGTTATTAAATCTTAATTCTGTCTCCAAACAGATCAAAATGCATGACTTGAATGGACCCCACTCTGCACATTGAGTCTGTGCTTCAATATACCACACTAATGTATAATTTACACTACAGTATGATGAATGAGTGTAAATTCATTGCTGGAAGTCTGTGTTGAACAACAACAAACCAGCGGTTGGTCTGGAGGAAAGTAATTAGGCATGTGTAGCTCCAGACATTTGAATTGAGTAAATATGACTCCCCGTACACCGCTCACGCTAATTATTTCAATTCCGAGCAAGCGCTTTTCCCCTACTGTGTTCTTCCCCCATGCATAATACAGCAGCACACTACACTTAAGTGAATCAGCCCATGTTAATACCATCTCTGTCTGCATATTTATCAGGTTAAGTCGAGCTGCTTCCATTCCAGCAGCTGCAAAATCTACATACACTATTTGCAATGAAACAGCATAGCTGCAAAATCTACATACACTATTTGCAATGAAACAGCATAACAGTGTTTACATTTCTAGTAGGTTCAAAAAAATGTGTGTAAATCAAATTCTAAGAACTGTTTACCAGTGTTGTGGTACCAGAGACCGGCTCCAAGTTCATAATTGTATAGTCATGCTCTTCTCATGGACTTGGTCTTAACTTGGACTCTTTGGAGGAATTCGGTAGTTCACGTGACACTGATGCAAAACCAGGCTTCACTGACAACAAAACTATATTTAGTCCTAGTATATACAGGTCCTGGTCTTGATTCGGACTCGACCCTTTTCAGGTGTCGACCTTGACTTAGACACAACCTACTCAGGTCTTGGCCTGGACTTTGACTTGAATGAGTTACAACTTGAATGCTGTTTTGAAAAACAACATTGCATGGCGAAAATGCAATGTGATGGATAAATACGTCTGTCTAGCATGTTTACATAGAAAAAATATTAAAACTCACAGTGGAATGCAAAAAATGTGTTCTGGGTGAACGGGCTGTAAGGCAGCATTGAATTTATCATTCTTTCATAGAGAAAACCATCCCATAATGCACTGCACTGAGCTCAGTTTAAATAAATATATACAGTATATTAATAAAAAATTATAGAATTACATGTTTTACTGAAAAGTATCAGTACAATAAAAGTTAATAGTTAATTCTAAGTAAAAATTGACCCCAAAATTCTGTATACTATGTATTGATATGCTTATTTGAGTTTCCATGTTAGCTTAGCAACATGCTAATATAAAATTGGATTCAATTGTGGGTCAAGTAAGAAGCTGTCACACATAAAGAGCATTTCAGATCCGTTACTTGTCAAGTTTTATTGTATTAGGATTAATGTTTACATGTGTTAATAGATCAATGTAGTGCAGTGGAATGGAACAGAATGACTTCTCGGTCTGGGAACATTCAGGGATTCTTATCAGTCTGAAAATGAAGCACTTGTGGAAAAACTGTAAAACAGTGACAACCTGTCTGCTCTGAGAAAGAAAAAAAAAAGTGTGTTCTGGGTGAACTCGTTCTGGCAGCATTGTATTGATCTTTCCTTCATGGAGAAGACCCCATAATGCACCGCACTGAGCTCAGTTAAAAAATATAAATCAAAGATGACGTACTTGCGTGTTTCACTGAAAAGTGTCACTACGGAAAAATAGTTCAAGTAAAAACTGCCCCCAAAATTGTGTGTACTGTATATTTCTATGCTTATTTGAGTATCCAGTTAGCTTAGCAACATTACATTGGATTTAATTGTGGGTTTAGTATAAAGTGGGTTTATAAAGAGCATTGCAGAAAACATTCTTACATTAACAATTCAATGTACCGCAGAGGAATGAAATAGAATGCAGACTTCCCAGTCTAGGAACTTTCAGAAATTCTCATCAATTATAAAAATGGTGCAAAATGCTGGAAAAACAGTGATATCATGTCTAAGCTGGATTGCAAACAGTGCATTGCATTGTGTCAAAAGCAAGTAGAACCTGTGATAATCAGTGACACTCTCTACACTGGATGCGCTGCGTTGAGTTTGACAGTAAACGAATGCCGCTTTCTATATTTTTGACAAAAACAAACATGGATTTGGAGTATTCGCTTTGATGCATTCAGTGTAGACAGCCTCAAGCTGTTGTGGAGTACGATGTGAAATGCAACGCAGCAGCCAAAGCGGCCATCTGACGCATATGTCCTTAGACCAACAATTCTTAGACAGCGCATGGAATGTGAGAAGGTTTTCTATGTGAACGGCTATTAATAACTATTCACACCCATCTAAACTCTGTTACACTTTCAAGAGACCAAAAACTTTTGCTAGTCAAGAACTGCTATACATACTATCGTGTTGTTGAATCCAATGTTGCCAGGTTTCACTAGAGAAATAAGCAACCCAGTCTGGAAAAAACAAGCCCGAAATAGGTGAATCCTAGATTTTGGGGTTGGGCATACACATGTAATGCAGTCTTAATAGGGCACTTCCTATGCATCACATACTAAATAACATTAAAGGAGCAACCCTATGGGTGCCAAGCCCAAATAAGAAACTGTATTGTTGAAACAAGCCTAAAAATACCCAACTCATGACTGCCCAAATCTATAACAACTATAAGACCAAAGTTGCTTATAATATGCAGCCTTGGCAGCACTGGTTGAATCAATAAAAGTCATTATATCATGATGGTTAGAAAATGGCTATGATCCAACAAAACAATAAATTAAAATTTGCATGCAAATGTATGTTGTTGTATTATGTAATGAGAAACATGATATGAGAACCGATATCATATTTGACCAAAATCTGTCAGGAGAGCGGTGGGTGTTTGTGTTTGTTGGGAACATCCATAAATCATTTAGAACATGGCATTTAGATTGTTTGCCTAATTAAAGTATTATGCAGCAACAACATGCAAAACATTGCTGTGTATACAGGCTGACTTGAATCAACTTGACAAAGTAATAGAAAATGGCTTGAAAAACTCAGTCTTTTCTTTCCCGTGTTGACATACTTCCTCTTTCTGAGCAGGTTAGGAAGGGATATTTGAAAGGGCATGTCTTTGTAGGATTGCCAGCTGACTTTTGTTTACTTTGCAGTCCTGCTAAACCACACTTGAAAACTTGTACCATGTACAAAATCAATGAAGGTTCTGTTCATTCTTTCGCAGAGGAGTTCTTGCTACCAACTTTATCTACTCCTGCAGAATCAGTTATTTTTGCCGTAAGATCAGGGAGACGGTTTTGCTGAAGATGGGTGCAGTGATCTGAGGAATGGTAGGCAATCAGATTTTCACCACAATGCAAGTGTTGTGAGTGATTATTCAATACAATGTTATACTTTTATTCAGGATGCTTGTATACAGATCCATATCCTATATGCATATAAGGATGCATTAAATGTATCAAAAGTGACAGTAAACTTTTACATTGTTAAAAACGTTCTCAGTTTCACAATATTACTTATTTACTGTATTTTTGATCAAATAAATGCAGTCTAATATTTAATTATATACATTTGGTAATGTTTGTATAAATGTCTTGTAAATCAGTGTATTTGTGTATTTCTTAAATATCATATTAAATGGCATTAAAGCATAATGCACTGAAGAAATTATTTCTTGTTTTATGTCGGAACAGTTTCTGCTACCATCTGCACAGTTTTAAAATCACCACAGTAAAACTCAAACCATAACATTTACAAGTAAAGTTGTGGATCAGTGTTGCTTTTCTAGTTTCCCATCTGTAATAATTAGACATTTGTGGGTGCATGTGTTTAAGATCCGCTATACTATTATTGTACTTTTCTCGTAAACAGAAAGTGAAAGATCATGAAAACATTAGTACATCCTGTGGAAAAAAAACACAACATTAAAATCTTAGACTAACATCTAATATCCACAGACCATTTCAAGCAAAATAAACATTCCCAGGAGTTACAGCATTTGAAACAACCATTAGCCTAATTGAAAATAACTGTAACACAGCGGGCAACGAAAGTCACGAATGCTAATGCAACCTAATTGCAATAAATACCAATATATTCAAGAAATAACCAAATTTTCCACTTCTACTAAAGTTTTCATATTTTACAGCTTAAACAGAGAATAAGTAGCAAGGGTCATTTCAGATGAACATTTATTGTGTTCTCCAGTTGCTGGAAGCCATTGACTTCCTGTTATGGAAACAAAATAGTATGGAAGTCAAAGGCTGCTGTCAACTGTCAAATCAAAATATCTTATTTTGTGTTCAGCAGAAGAAAGAAACTCATACAAGGTTTGGAACAACATTAAGCTAAGACAGAATTTTCATTTTTGGGTGAACAATCTCTTTAATTTGATAAATTAATATTTTGTTCTCTTTTGGGTTTATGAGCTCGTGCAGTGCTGAGCACACTGTTTCATGAGACTGGATGATTTGACTGTGATTTGACAGCATTAAAGCTATATTTCTGGCATGGGACGTGACCGTGAGACTGAACCGAGGGTCATCTGCTGAAGAGAGCCTGAAAGTCTGGCGTATGACAGCAGGATGACGAATAAATTTGCGTATATTGAAATAATGAAATGTCGTTTGCTTTCAAGCAGTTAAACGGTGCTGGGTCATGAAATGTCTCACTTTTAGCGATGCTTTACTCTGTTGGATCCGTCAGATCTAATGAGACTTTGAAAAAAGAGAAATGTTCCCAAAACTTTTTAGTTTTAGTCTCAGGTGAAGAGAAGAGATAAATAAATGTGTTATTTACAGACCAGTTCACTACAGAATATATGAAGAGTTTCTTTCCAAAACGCTATAAATCCATTTTTATTAATTTGAGTAAAAATGTGTTTTCTTTACCAAGAAATTGGCAAGATGCAGAGCTGATCCTCCCTATACGCAAAATACGCAAGCTGCGTAGGGCCCCCGAAACACCAGGGGGCCCCCTTGCTCTCAAAGATTATTTAATTTTAGTTTCGTTTTCGAATTTGGCCAGCGCTTATGAAAACATGAATGATAATTTATGTTAATGCGGTACGCTGTCGCCCTTTCTACGTAAAAATCAGTCAAGTCTTGCTCGAGACTAAAAAAACGAGTTGAAAGTGCACCGAGCCGTGTAAGAGACACTGTTTCTCAAGCACTTTCGAGACGGAGTGAAACACGGCAAATGCGTTTATTCATTCGTTCAATTACACTCGACCCCACTTCAAATGACCCCCGCCACAGGTTTAGCAATGCCATCAAAATTATAAAAAAAAATGTAGGGCTGCACGATAAATTGAATGCGATTGTCATGCGCATCTCGTCAGTAAAGCCGGTTCTGTGATTAGTAGTAACTCTCCATCACGTGCTTTCAGATGGAGCGGCATTTATTAATACACAGGCCGTAGATCACTGACACGTCACGCGACAATATCACATTCTATAATCGACACGGAGAGTCATCTGCGATTATGACACGATATTGAGTAGATTGTCAGTTACTGTTACAAGGTGGAATGGGCAGCGCTGTGATTGGCTGAGCGGATGTATCGCATTCTGCAGAGAAGGGAGACTGGCGTTTGTCGCGGTTTGGAAAGATAGGGAGAAAACATGACAGAATAACACGCCGGCCATCGCATTTTGCGTAAATGTAAAATGTAGTACTTGTTTCAATAAAGACCAGATACAATACTGATTTTGGCGGGAATTCTTTGAAAGACAATAAACAAGTTTTGGAAACAAACTCTTCATATATAGAACATACAAGGAGTTTTTGTCACCGACCGTATCTAACATGATTTAAAAAACGGTAATAAAAGTATGCACATAAAAAAAAATCACTGGCGGCGAATTAATGATCTTTTGCTAATTTGGAGCTCATTGCACACCAGGTGATTCCTTTGTGCAGCGGTGTAAGTATTTTAATAAAAGCCTGGAGTCGATGTGAGTGTTTCACAGCTATCGCCATCTCCATTTAGATAGAAGGCATCCTCTGGGCACCTGCATATGGCCATTACATTTTTTGCCAGCTCACAACTCAGGACTGTTTTTTTTTTTTATGCCCTTTTGCGTGTTCTTGAGAATCGATGACCTGAATCCAAATGGGCTTTTTTTGGAGAGGAACAGTAGACCCAGATATTCTGTTTATCTGTTGAGCAATGGGAGTTTTGAAGAGGTTTATAGAACTGAAATTTCTTGGCATCTCATCTCATCTCCGCTCCAGTTTTCTTGCCATTGTTGTCAGGCAGACCTGAAAATCTGCCTTGGAGAAAATCTATTAGTAAATTCTTTCCACTGCACTGATCTTGGGTATTGTAGAAAATATAAAACATGTCATTCATGGTGTATTTTAGACTGAGATCAGGCCATTTCTTTCATTTCTTGAAGGCGAATTAAAGTCTTTGATGGCCTTATTTTCCCCATTCTAAGATTCGTAATATCTATAGAGTGCAACAATTTTCCAGCCACCTTGGTTTCAGAAGTATTTTTCAGCTTTATGTTGTAGACAAATGTAATAAACCAATGTAATGAAGCACTGCAAATAACTAAATTGATTAAAAAGCATAATATTATTGTCTTTTCAAGTTAATTGTGAATATATACTGTATATATATATACAGTGGTGTGAAAAAGTGTTGGCCCCCTTCCTGTTTTTTAAATTTTTGCATATTTGTCACACTTAAAAGATTCAGATCATCAAACAAATTTTAATATTACACAAAGATAATGCAAGTAAATACAAAATGCAGTTTTTAAATGATTATTTATTTTATTAAGGGAAAAAAGCTGTCCAAACCTTCCTGGCCCGATGTGAAAAAGTAATTGCCCCCTAAATCTAATAACTGGTTGTGCCACGCTTTGCTGCAACAACTGCAATCAAGTGTTTGCGATAACTGGCAATGAGACTTTCACATCGCTGTAGAGGAATTTTGGCCCACTTTTCTTTGCATAATTGTTTTAATTCAGCCACATTGGAGGGTTTTCTAGCATGAATGGACTGTTTAAGTCCATCTCAATCGGATTTAAGTCCGGACTTTGATTTGGCCACTCCAAAACCTTAATTTAGTTTTTCTTGAGCCATTCAGAGGTGGACTTGCTGGTGTGTTTGGGATCATTGTCCTGCTGCATAACCCAAGTGCGCTTGGGCTTGAGGTCACAAACTGATGGCCGGAAACTCTCCTTCAGGATTTTCTGATAGAGAACAGAATTCATGGTTCCGTCAATTATGACAAATTGTCCAGGTCCTGAAGCTGCAAAGCAGCCCAGACCATCACACTACCACCACCATGTTTGACTTTTAATATGATGTTCTTTTTATGAAATGCTGTGTTGGTTTTACGCCAGATGTAACGGGACACACACCTTCCAAAAAGTTCAACTTTTGTCTCATCAGTCCACAGAATATTTGCCCAAAAATCTTGGGGATAAACAAGATATTATTTTGGCAAATGTGAGACAAGCCTTTATGTTCTTTTTGCACAGCAGTGGTTTTCGTCTTGGAACACTACTCCCTGGATGCCGCTTTTGCCCAGTCTGACTTCTTATTGGTTTCGAATAATGAGATACGTAATTGACGCCTGCATTATTTAGGCATAGTAGTGAGGACTGCAGTTCTGTCGAGCTTGTTCGGGGTTCTTTTATGACCTTGGATGGAGTCGTTCAGAGTTGTGCTCTTGGCCAGTAATTTTGGTGGCCCTGCGGCAACTGAGTCTGGGAAGGTTACCACGTGGCTAGTTTTCTCAATTCTTTGCGAGCGATATATGGCCTCGACCATGGTTCGCTGAGTTTGAGTACCAAAACCTTAGAAATGGCTTTATAATTCTTTCCAGACTAATACATGGCAACTGTTTTGATTCTCATCTGCTCTTGAATTTCTCTAGATCGCGGCATAATGTGTTGCTCTAAGCATGCTTCTCTTTGTCAGACAGCTTCTATTTAAGTTATTTCTTGATTCAACATGTCTGGCAGTAATCAGGCCTGCGTGTAGCTAGTGAAATTTAACTCAGCTTTCTAAAATAATGTGGCTAATTGCAGTTCTTTCATGATTTAACAATAGGGGGCAATTCATTTTTCACGTAGTACCAGGCAGGTTTGGACAGCTTTTTTCACTTAATAAAAGAAATAATCATTTAAAAACTAGGATTTTGTATTTCTTGCATATCTTTGTGTAATACTTAAATTGTTTGAGGACTTAAACATAAAGTGTGACAAAATAAGCCAAAAAAAAGTGATAGATATCAGGAAGGGGGCCAACACTTTTTTACACCACTGTGTATATATATATATATATAATAATAATAATAGCTATGCGGGGAGCTATAAAAATAATATATTTTTCTCTAATGGGGACGTAAGCACACTGGGCCTCATTTACGAAACGAACGTACGACAGAAAGTTGAGCGTACGGTCGTTTTAACGCAAAACCTGGAATTTATCAATATGGACGTGAGCATTGGCTACAATCAAATCTCACGTCTGGTCACAGCTCGTGTACGCAAGTTTTTGAGTAACCTGAACTTGCGCGCAGCATAGTAAATACGGTGGAGAATTGTAGAATGACAGCATTTTGTTCATTTTTATTTTCCTGACCGTCAAACGAAGCTCATTAGTCGATCATTAACCAGTAAATTAGAATGTCTTTTTTTATATATACAGGGCTTTAGCTTTATATGCACGAATAGCAGCATAAACAAGACCGTGAGGATTCAATCGTAGCATCATGCACCTGCAGCGCTCTGTGACAGGAGAACGAGGAAGGGCAAAAAACTGAAATTAAGTCTATAAAAGGGATAAAATTAATAGGATCACACAAAATATATAATAGGCTATAATATAATTAAAAGATTAACAAAAGGGGAAAAAAACACTGCAACAAGTATAGGCTACGCTCGTTTTTGTGACACTCTTAATGCATTTTATTTATTTTCTTTATATCTTTATTTGATTTAATCCATCTGATCGCACAGGCGCCTCACGCACACACAACAACATTAGTTCTAGCGTTGCCTGAAATTTTAGCCATTCATCATCAAACTAAAATGCAGACAACCAAACATAAAAGTTGAACTGTTTATTTTAAAAGGTCCGCTGTAAAAATCAGCGTGCAGCACCCAAACAAACATTTTTGTGCATGTGAAGGATTTTTACACGGATATTAGAACATGAGTGAAATATAAAGCCATGTTTAGGCTGCATAATGAATAATAGTAATGCAAACAAATGTTACAAATATGGCAAAAAATGGAAACATTTGGATGCTTGTGGTAGCAGAAGGCGCGTGAGCCATGCTCGTTTCAGTTTTGCTTGAACATTTTGTAGGCTGTTTATCATGAATACACTGTAGCCTAATTTGTTTTATTTTCAGTTTAAACATCTACGTTTATAACTACTTATATAGATCACAGCGCACTCGAATACTTATACTTAGTTATGAAAACGTCATGTTCTGTCATGAAATACCGTTAAATTAAGATGTGTATTTGTTGTTAGGGAGCGGAACTAAATAGGTGTTTATATTTACAGTATTTTAATATACATATAATTTAATATATGAATGTAGCTTAATTGTTTTTTTTTGCAATTAGGCCTACAAGATTAACTGGTGTTTTTGGAATAAGATCAATTTCTCTTTCAAGAGATTACTTCCTATTTTTGGCCGGGTTTCGTTTCTCCGTGTGGTAAACTCTTGAGGCTTCTAAACCAGGGTGTTTTTAGGGCGTGATATTCAAACGACGATTGTTTTCTGCTGCCACATACGATCATTCGTACGATGAGATCAGCGGCATACGAATGTTTCATAAATCACACTTGAACTCTGTCGTAAGTTGATTTGTGAGCACAGATCTGCGCTCGTTTCTACGTTAGATTGATAAATGAGGCCCACTGTCTTTATTTCTACTCCTTCCAGTAACCGCCCGCCCTTCCCCGTGTACTATATATATGATCCAAGCACCCCGCTAACCCCTCACCCCCCTCCAGTGGGTTCGGAAAGTATTCAGACCCCCTTAAATTTTTCACTCTTTGTTAAATTGCAGCCATTTGCTAAAATCATCTTAAGTTAATTTTTTTTCCTCATTAATGTCCACACAGCCCCCCATATTGACAGAAAAACCCAAGGAAAAAAACACAGAATTGTTGACATTTTTGCAGATTTATTAAAAAAGAAAAACTGAAATATCACATGGTCCTAAGTATTCAGACCCTTTGCTCAGTATTTAGTAGAAGCACCCTTTTGATCTAATACAGCCATGAGTCTTTTTGGGAAAGATGCAAAAAGATTTTCACACCTGGATTTGGGGATCTCTGCCATTCCTCCTTGCAGATCCTTTCCAGTTCTGTCAGGTTAGATGGTAAAAGTTGGTGGACAGCCATTTTTAGGTCTCTCAGAGATGCTCAATTGGGTTTAAGTCGGCTCTGGCTGGGCCATTCAAGAACAGTCCCAGAGTTGTTGTGAAGCCACTCCTTCATTATTTTAGCTGTGTGCTTAGGGTCATTGTCTTGTTGGAAGGTAAACCTTCGGCCCAGTCTGAGGTCCTGAGCACTCTGGAGAAGGTTTTCGTCCAGGATATCCCTGTACTTGGCCCCATTCATCTTTCCCTCGATTACAACCAGTCGTCATGTCCCTGACCCCCCAGTGACAACCAACAACCCCCACCCCCCAGCACCGATGCCGCCGCCCCACACCAACATCTTCACTGTTGGACTGTATTGGACCGGTGCACATGAGCCAGTCGCACGACGCCCCGCCACGCTGTTCTCCATACATACCGTTTAGAATTAAGGCCAAAATGTTCTATCTTGGTCTCATCGGACCAGATAATCTTATTTCTCACCATATTGGAGTCCTTCAGGTGTTTTTAGCAAACTCTATGCGGGGCTTTCATGTGTCTGCACTGAGGAGAGGCTTCCGCGGGCCCTCTGCCATAAAGCCCGACGGGGGGGGGGCTGCAGTGATGGTTGACTTTCTACAACTTCTCCCATCTCCCGACTGCATCTTTGGAGCTCAGCCACAGTGATCTTTGGTTTCTTCTTTACCTCTCTCACCAAGGCTCGTCTCCCCCGATAGCTCAGTTTGGCCAAACGGCCAGCTCTAGGAAGGGTTCTGGTCGTTCCAAACGTCTTCCATTTAGGGATTATGGAGGCCACTGTGCTCTTAGGAACTTTAAGTGCAGCAGAAAATTTTTTGTAACCTTGGCCAGATCTGTGCCTTGCCACAATTCTGTCTCTGAGCTCTTCAGGCAGTTCCTTTGACCTCATGATTCTCATTTGCTCTGACATGCACTGTGAGCTGTAAAGACCGTCCCCCCCCTTATCTTCCCAGGACACGCCCCCCCAGGCGGATTGGCCCCGCTCTCACTACACCCCCCCTTTACTTCCCGCTCCAATCAGTACTCCAACCATTCACAACAGCTGGCCTCAACTGCACCCCCGGTGTCACACCTAGGCAAGCTGACAGATAGCAAGATCAGAAGAAGTGGACAGCACCTGAGTTAAATATATGAGTGTCCCAGCAAAGGGTCTGAATACTTAGGACCATGTGATATTTGAGTTTTTCTTTTTTAATAAATCTGCAAAAAAAAATTCTGTGTTTTTCTGTCAATATTGGGTGCTGTGTGTACAGTAATGAGGAAAAAAAAAATAACTTAAATTATTTTATCAAATGGCTGCAATATAACAAAAAGTAAAAAATTTAAGGGGGTCTGAATACTTTCCCACTGTATATATATATATTATATATTTGATTGTTGATCATCAGTATAGATCACATGACGCACATTTTTAAAGTCCACACTGTTCACAACCAATTTGCAATATGATTTATGTCCTGATATACTAATATATGTATTAGGTACATTATTAGTTACAGAAATGTTTTGTTTTATTTATTGATTGATTGATTTGAGTTGAGTTTAGTTGCATAATTGCACTTGAAAAATGCAAAATGTCATTCTTTCTGGATCAAATGGTTGCAGAGTTATGTTGCGATCCATTTGTGCTTGAAGAAATTCCGAGTTCCCAGGAACTTTTAACCGGAACCCGTTTTGGAAACTCAGATTAACCACAAAAAAACTCAGAATCTTCAGAATCCAAAATGGCTGTTTATAAGAAGAAGAAATGCTTGGATCTCTAATTCATATTATTATAATAATCAATAAAATTTTGGGTGACAAAAAAATTGTCCTGCGTCCTACAAAGCCATAAAGTGTCATTATAATAATGTCTGTATTTTTTTTTTCATTCCTGTAATTGCAATACAAAAATGTGATAATAAAAATGTGAGTGATGGTTAAAAATCCAGCATCCAGCTCATCCGTTGAGAGGGATTTTTCTGCTAATGATGACTAGATGGAGCAAAGCAACCAGAAGCTATATGGTTCCATCTAAAGTTAAACGTATGAGCAAAAAAAGATGGTGTGTGAGGAAATAGGTGCGCTGATTGGTTCACTTACCTATCGCATGATCTGTTTAGGCAAAGTCCCATGACTATTTTGATGCGCATTGAGGAATTTTTTTTTCCTTTTTTTTTTGGTTGTGTTTCCATCCTAGTTTATGAGAATGTCATCTTATCTGATAAAATAAATCAATATTTGCATAGTATAATAGTAGTAAATTTATCGGCAGAGTGAACTAGGTGGTCACCCTAATTAGAAAAACAAAAGTAATTAGAAACTTTACTTAAATGGTTTCTTTTTAGACAAATCGGTTAAGCAGCGTCAGTAAGCATAACATAATTTTCCCAGATGGATCTGTTACACTTCATTGAAATGTAAGTCAAATAAATAACTTGCATCCACTTTTACCTAAGCGCGTCAGTCAGGTGGAATGCTCACAGACATGTGTAATGGAAATCAGTGCGGCTGAACCAGGAGTCGCTTGCACTCTGTCCTCGTGTACCATGGTACATACTAATGACAATATCTCTTTATACCCCTCCAGCTTCAGCAGGACTGCAAATGAAACTCATTGATCTGAATCTAAAATAGAGGTCAAACTGCAAATCCGCTTCGCAAATCTGTATCACTCCCTCAAAACCATGGTGGTAGAAACCCAATAAAGGCTCTTTTGTATTTGACGTTTAATAGGAGGTTATTTTGCATTACTGTGAGCTGCAGTCTTTAATATGGTGTACATAAAGTACTACATCAAAACTCGGGGTAAATTGGGCTCGGGAGAGAAATTAAGCATAATTTGTTGAGCGTGAAGGGAACATGCCTGTCTCGACAGTGGCTGCAGCTCCCTCGAGTAGGGAAATCCAGACCTCCCACTTGAAAAAAGCCTGTAAAATGACAGCTGAAGAGGGTCTCGGCTCCGAGCTCTGCTCACACCTTCTCAAGACTGAAACTCTTTGCTGGAAATTTCATTTTATCTGCATTGTAGAGCATACAATATACTATTTTAAAGTCAATGCTGCCGTCAAACAACTGTTTTCCTTATGTGTACAGTAAATCTCAAAATAGTACAATGGAAATGAATGAGTGAATTAATTAATTAATGTTTTTTTGTAAAAATACAACAAGAACAACAATAATAATAATAATAACAATAATAATGTTCCTCAAAATAGAATTTATTTTCATTGAAAATATAAATAACTATAGTAATGTTGAAAAATGGGGGGGATCATAATATTGTGAAATATAGTTTTAATTACTTTTAACTATATTTATATAAAAAAAAAATCACAAAAATGTAAACACTATTTTCAGTATTTTAAAAATAGTTTTATTCCTAATTTTCAGCATCATTACTGTAGTCTTCAGTGTCATATGATCTTTCGGAAATCATTCTAATATGAATGTAAGGTTAGGGCCTGTTTTGTTGTGTTCCTTTGCGTCCCGCATATCGTGACAGACAGGACCCGACAAACACAGGTCCTCGTGCATTCCTGCGTTGTTGTTTCCGTTTTTCCTCAGTGTTTTGTTTGACGTTGTTTCTATGGATGCCTCGGGCCATCCGGGGTACGCTCTCTCCGCTGGAGCAGGGGGAGAGATCGGCTCGAGGGCCCCTTACTAGAACTGTTCCTGGTCCTCGGCCTAACCAGCTACCCGGACGACGTGCTCTGTGCATTCTATGACGCCAGTTTAAACATCTCGTTGTCATCCGAATATGGTCCTCGAGCAAATTTCTCCGCCTTTGTGGAGTGGACACTGATCCCACACGGATCCCCGTTCACCATCTCGCCAGTGCCGCTCCGGTCCCAGTGCCCAGCCCACCATCTCCCTGCTGCGCGGATCAGCGCATGCCAGAGCCCACCGCTGATGGAGAGCCAGAGCCTGCCGCGACCGATGAGCCATCGCCGCACGGAGCGACAGAGCTAAGGATTGGCACGGAGCCGGAGCTGCAAAATGATGTCAGTCAAGGTGTGTGAGACGGCAACAATGCCTGCTACGAGGGAGAAAGCCACGGACGGTGTGAACGCGGAGAGGAGCTCCGCCCCCTGCACCACGGCTGAGCTGTGTATGGCCTTCTGACCTTGTGCCAACACGAGACTTCAGCCTAGCACGTGGATCCATCACCTCCACTACGGCTCCTAGTTCCCTCCTCTCCGCTGTGGCCCGTCAGTCCACCAGCTCCACCGGGCTTCCTCATTCCTCCGGCTCTGCCTTGGTCTGGCGTCGACCATACTGTGCCTCGGTACTCCACTCCTCTGGCTGTGCCTCGTCCCTCCATCCCTCCGGCTCCTCCTTCCCTTCGGCTACGCCTCAGATCTCGCCTTGGCTCATTGGCTCTCCGTCTCCGCCTCGGGATCCTCCACCACCTGCTCCGCCGCCGTTTGGTCGGCCCCCTGGAGTCGGCGGCCATCAGTATGGCTGTGGCCTGGGTCCGGCTGTGCTCCTCCTGCTCCGGGCCCCTCCTGACTCCTCCCTCCTTCGTCATCTCCCTGGTCTCTGTCACTTGCAGATCCCTACCGTTGCCCGTCCTCTCCCGAGTTCTCCTCCTTAGTTCCCACGTTCCCCCCTCTGTTGTGCTACGGTGCCGAGGAAGCGCCGCGGAGGGGTGGCGAGATATCGTCAGGATATGGGACTGGTTTTTGTTGTGTTTTCCCTTCCATGCATTCCGTGTCACAGTTAAATTGACGATTCAGCACCTGTTCCCCTGATTGTCCTGGGTTTAAAAGTCCCAGTCTGTTCAGTTTGTATTAGTCGGGTCTTGACCATCTTCCTTGTGCTCTGTGTCTCCCTGTTGGATTATTAAAGACTCTCGTTTTGTGAAATCTCCACGTCTCCTTATTTCCTCGTTCGCTTGCTCCAGCGTATCTTGACCCTAATATGCATTATTATTATTAGTTGAAAACAGTTTTGCTGCTTATTGTGATACTTTTTCATAATTTGATAAAAGCTTGAATTTGACATCTTTAGAAAGAATGTTAAAGTATTTTCTGTCACTTTTGATCAGTTTAATGAATAAAATGTTAATGTCTTTATAAAAAAAACACACACACTCATACTGACTTCTGAATGCACAAACAAATAAATACATTTTCCTTTTTTTTTTTCCTTTAGATTTTCGAAGTATGGCCCACATTTGACATGCTTTGCAAAATTCACCCTTTTAGAAAATAGTAGGATATACAATGGACTTTAATCCCTTTGAGCTACAATGCAGAAAGAAACATTAACAGTTTCATATTTCAAATATTGCCGAAACAACACAAAATATTCCAGTTTAAATTCATATAGTAGCACAAGAGTACTTTAAAAAATGCATGTCATGTTTATACATGAATAATAAAATGAGTTTAGAGGTATAATATATGAATATATACTATATGTTTATTTTATACATTAAAATTAATGTGCAAAGGGGGGGGAAAAGAGACTTTACTGTCAATGACTCAAATTTATCCAGATTTTCACCTTAATGCTGTCATGATGCTGGTGGCGATGCCTGTGTGTGCCACATGTAAAAATGAGCTAACCACAGTTCACATGACGGGCCTCACATATTAGGGGTTTTAGTGGTGTAGAGAGGAAGACGGGGCCACCCTGCAATCTTCAGACAAACCACACAACAGTTTCCTCAACTCTTTCGCTTAAAGAACCACAGCTTTCACAGACTAATTGCTTATAAGTAGGCAATGTGTTACACAGAACCACTGACTCTACAGCCTCCTCTCGCAGCCGCTGTGTTTAATTAGTCTACTCTGCTGAAACACCCATTGACTTTCTATGCTGTTTGATTTACATTTTAGGGAGTTCAATAATAGTTTTGCAAGAAATGAGTGACTCAAGGAGCTGGGCTTTTGAGCTTGCGTAATTTAATGTAGTGTAATTAATTTTATTTGATTTTATTATATTTGATTTTATTTTTACTTTTTATTATTTTATTATCTAGAATTTTTCAGATGTACTTTCAGAGCAGATAATTATATTACACAGCAGGTAGTGTGTTACAAGAGTGAATTTTTCTCCATCTGCTCACGGATTTATAACAAATGATACAATGTAGAGGACAAGCTGGGATGGGAAAATAGATAAATCAATTTTGAGCATCACACCACAAAGAATACATAAGTACTGTGAGGGGATGTAAATCTATGTTAGCAAGAGAAAACACAGAATAGATATGTATAATAGCATCTACATAATAGTATAGTATTATATATAGATAGATATATTAATATATACTTATATATAATATATATATATATATAGATATATAGATAGATAGATAGAAGATAGAAGTCGATAGTTCATCAGTGTATAATTTAATCAAAGTTGCTCTCATTTAGTTTTACACACTGGTATGAAACACAACATATCAACTCTAATGACGAGCTTCCAAGCTCTTTTATGCCCAGCAAAGCTTTTCTAAGTTCAAGTGCTCATTTGGGTCTCAGTATTTCAACACCACTCGGTGCTTTTCCAGTAAAAAGGGCTCCCTGTGTTTTGGTTTCAATTTCAACGTGTCAATGTAACATTTTATCTGTCTGCTTCGCTCCTCTTTGAAGTCTAACATGTTTATTTGGAAGGTTTCGGAGCACTGAACTTTCAAATGGGCACGCATTTTCTATTTATATTGCAGCATTGGTAAAACTGTAAAAAATGTGCTGCTTCAATTACGCAGAGTTTGCTTGGGAATGCGGTCAGATAATGTATGGTTAGTGAAAGAAGTATAATTTTCTATCCATTTTCAGTGTCAGACGTTTGGCCCCATCTCAAAACAGCATCCAAGCAACAAAATATAGCATACCCCCTTTTTTATACTTATCAAATGAGTCTTTAAGCAATAACATGTTTAATTGTGAGTGTTATTGCACACATTTTATAACATGTTTAATTGTGAGTGTTATTGCATACATTTGATCATTTTTAAAAGAAAAAAATAATGAAAATATAAAATTGTTATTTTTAAAATATGTTTGTTTATGTACTTTAATTATTAATGGATCATATATATATTTAATTAATAATAATAATAATACATTTTATTTTCAAGAATTCCATTGTTATATCTGCTTAGTATTTATGATATGATATTGATTTTAATTGTAATACGGATTTTTGTTTCTGTGAGTGTAATATATAATTCCTTTTTAAAAAAATAAAAGATAATAATAATAATAATTATATTATTATTTAATTTAGATATAGATATGCATTCAAATTTAATCATTTAACAGATGCTTTTGTCCAAAGAAACTCACAAATGAGAAAACAGAAGCAATCAAATCAATAAAAGATAGATATAGGTATAGATATATAGATATAGATATAGATGATATAGATATACATTTTATGCATATGTAATACAGATTATATTATGGTATTAATTTGAATTCAAAATTGAAAAACATTGTCATACAAGAGGTGTTTTCAAGCCATTGTATGTACAAAATACATTTGTAATGCATTTATATAAATAAATCAATAAAACCAGACAAAAAACAATTGATCCAAAAGTCAATAGCTATCCCCACTATATAAACACTCATGTTCGTGTACATCTTTGTGGAGATAACATTTCTCAAAATGATGCTGCAATAAATGACTAGCTTTGGTTGAGCTCAGAGGAATCTCTGGGATCTAGTCTGATCTGATGCATTAAGTGGATGTGAATGTGGAGAGTCTGCATGAGTGGACAGACTGCAGGACCACACGGAAAGTCCAGCTGATCCTTCAGGCTCCCAGCAGCCTAATAAGACACTTATGTGTTTCAAAGGGGGACGGTCCATTTTCAGCCTGCATTATTTATTCCTCTTTTAAATATTGTCTATTGCTGTTGCTGTTCAGTCTCTATATTTAACAATTATATTTCTTACCAAAGCAGCTTAATCTGTTTAATGGCCAACGCTGATAGGTAAAACAACCAGTTACTCATAAACAATGTCTCAAATGCAAGATTATGGTCATAATAATGTTTTTAATGCTTGGGTATTATGGGTGGTTTGCTTCCTAGCCTCCTCCAAGCCTCTAATATATTGTAGTTGCTAAATGCGGTTTGAAATTGTTTTCAATTTAATAACTTAAAAGTGCAAAGTAAATGTATGCATCATCTGTTATGTCAAATTCAAAAACCCATTTGTCCAACTGATTCATTCAAAATGTCTGATTCATTCAGGAATGGAGGAAGTCTGTATACAGTAGTCGTTGTATCATTCACTCAACCGATTTGTTCAAAAAGTTGACTTGAGTTGAAACACAAAATCATTGCAATTGTGCTGATATTCATGAAAAAACAATATTATTGCTTAAGTGATATCACATAAAATATATCTCAAGTTAGAAATTTAAAAACACGTTCATACAAGGGTATTTCTTGCCCAAATATATTTAAATTTAGGGCATTTTTGCCCCAAACACCCATTAATTTCTGACTCTGGCCAGAGAGAACATCCAGTAGCAAACTTCTCCTAAACAAGCAATGCATTTTGAGCTATTTTACATTTCCTGTCACCATTCAAAATACTTGAGGTTAAAAGTTTAAACATGTTGTAGTTTGTGAAGAGAATAAATATTTTTAGATCATTTGAGATCTCCACTACAAAAGATTTGACTTGAGGCTGGACAGTTGCCCCCTTCGCTAAAGTCCAAAACCGACTTCAATTCCTGCTCCTTTGCCCCCTATGGATTGCTATAGGACCTTTCGCACCGCTTTAGTTCCAGAACTAAATGTACAGTACTAAAGTACTGGGACGATTTTGCGCGAACTATTTCCCAGTACTATTTAAAGGGTTGCATTCGCACCGACAGTGTGTACTAGGAACCGGTCGACAGCGACGTCATTTGTGCACAGCGTTCAACAACAGAAACAAAGAAAAACAACGTTAACAACAGGAGGATGGAGGACGCTGTGATCGGAGCTGTGTTTTTGTTGTGTCTCGCGGGTTTCACAGTAATGGACATGGAATGTCGACGTATACGTAAAGCGATTGAAAGAACGGAAAGGAGGACTAAGAATCTCCAACGACAACTGGCAATGCTAAAAGTGCTACAACTGCACTTCAGCGTCCGTCCATCTATCACTGTTCTCCATACTTGCGAAATAAGTTGACACAATGTTTACAGTATGTTTACACTGCGTTTTAAATCATGGCGGGGTGAGGGCGTTTTCGTACGCGTTTGGCCAATCAATGTCTACTTACGTCACGATTAGTACCAGTTGTGCTGGTTAGACCCTGCTCCGGAGTAGGAGCTAATTTGGTTCTCGAAAAAGGCAGTCCGATACTAAAATCGCTCCTAGTTCCAGCGGTGCGAAAATGCCAAAAAGTGGGTAGTTCCACAATTAGTTCTGGTACTATGAAAAGGTTCCTGCGGTGCGAAAGGCCCTTATCATACTGTTCTGTTGTTCTGAACTGCGGTACATTTACAAACTCTTTCATCATCAGAGTCAGCAGCACTAGAGACTGCTAAAATAGACAATAAATCGATAGAAGTTCACTCAGCAGTTCAGGATTATGGTTACATCAAACCAAACCTCCAGACACCCTACACACTCGAGTTTGGATGATGCCAGATGAATCAAATGAAGCAAATCCTTCATTGCAGTGCTTCTCAACTTTTCTGACTCGAATTCCCCCCACTGTCCAACACTAAATTCATTGATTTCGATATCTAAAACTCTGGTATTCTGACAACCCTACAGTAGTTCAGAGCATGGTGTTGATTAAATGTACAAGACAATGTATAATTTCAGAAAAGTACTGTTAAAGATATGCCCTCAGTTCACAAGAAAGCTTCTGAATAACAATAGGAAGCATAAGCAAGTTTAATTAAATGCCATGTCTAACTTCATACGCTCAAGGGATTGTTGTTTGGTCTTTGAAAAAGAGCCTTGATCCAGCAATTTCCACAGAGATTTGAGAAGCAGACAATAATGTCAGTGTGATTGGTTTGATGTAACAGAAGGCCTTATGGGAACTTGCACTGACAGTTTGCTTGACAAACTTCCAAAGGCAATGCCTTTTCCACATGTGTCTGTTCATCTCACGCGCTCTAGCTTCACATTCCTGTAGAATGCAGAAATACGTCTTTATGAGCGTATACTATTGCCAGTAAATCCCAAGCCTCTCTGTGAAACAGCCAGATTTTGAAGGCTGCACGTCCTGACTGTCTCAATGGACAATGAAGACCATTTAGAGAGTAATGGAGAAAAAGAGGGCTGTATCATATAAAACAGGATTTTGCTGATTCGTTTGTAGAAAAAGAATTCAGTGTAAATGTATCTAACATTCACAACACAAAGCTTTCTCCAGAGTCAACCCAGATCATACTGTATGTTGAAACCAAGATTGAAAAATTACGTATTAACATGACCGTCCACGTTTATTTATCAACAACTACTCAATATTCAACACGATAGCTACACCACATTGCTCATTTGAAGAGGTTATCCACTCATAACAGAGGTAAATTTAGGGCCAGATGTACTAACAGCTTGCGTCAGCGCAAACCATCTTTTGGCATTAAAATAGTGCTGTCAGGATTTACTAAAGACACGGAGTTATTAAGCATTTGAGCTGAAAAAGCGTGGACACAGTTATGTTTGTGCCTGACCTTCTTGAATATGCATTTGTAGAAGTTTCCCTTTCAAACGCATGGGAGGAGAGTATTAAAATATATCACACAATGTGATTTACTAGCGTTTGCGCTAATCAAATTACTGGTATCTGCGCCATTATTTAATGCCCAAAAACGTAGATCTTAAAGCAGGCGGTAATTTGCGCTGCTCTTGGTAGATTGTGCTGGTCATTATGGAAATTATCTGGTTGCATCTGTGTTCTTTAATGTGCGCATTGTTAGTAAATCACCCGCAGAATATTTTCCCTCCTATCAGCGCTTTTTATCTATGAACAAAGCAGAATGGTGTGATTGACCAATCACAAAGAAAATGTTCTTTCCGGTTTCAAAAAAGTCCAAAAAGGACACATATTGAAGAAGAAACATACCAGCATTAACTTCAAGGAGTTGACCATTTTTGATAAGCTAATTCTGACGTGTTTTAAGGGCGGGATGGGTGGGCGTTTAAGTTAGGCTGGAGTGTAGGTGGTGCAGGAGCTCTATGGAGGAAATCCCCAAGCTGCCCGAGTGTAATATACCTCTCAAACCGCATGGTGGGTGGTGACATCACATCTATCACAGCTCCCGGGTCCTGCCGAGGGGAACGAGGCCAAGAGGAAGCATCGCAGGGTGGGGAAGAACCGGTGTGACCACAGGAGGGCCATCATGGGACCCGTGCAGAACAAAGCCCAGGCTTGTAATTTATACCTGACACTTGCATCCTCTTCCTGACAGCCACGGTCTTGAAGAAATATGCATGGATGTGCTGGGATTGCATCGGATATCACCACCAAGACACGCTAAGTTGTTTGGACAAGGTGAATGCATTAGCAGATACTATATAACCTTCAATGGGGAATGGGAAGCGAAAACAAGCCATTTGCTTTTGAGCACTCAGAGGAAGGCCAATACCTTATGGTTTTAACATTGGCACCTTAACAGATACGATTCAGCTGAAGCCTTGAAATACAAACGTGTTTTCAAGTCCCATTCCGCAAATACAAATCCCCAGTCAGCCCCGTGTTTTGCTCAGAGGTGCTCGTGCTGTTATGTCTCAATAAATATGTCCTTCTCGGTTTTCAGGTCAGGCTTTGTGATTTTTAGCCATCGTGTCAGCACTCATCTCTCTTATGGATGATTTCTCCCAAATGCATACTTTGATGAAAGAATACGGCAGAAGTACAAGGCGAGTCTTCATAAATTTTATGTTTTTTAAGAAAACAATGTGAGACTTCAAGAGCTGTTACACTCAACTAGAGTTATTAATGTTATGGATGTATGAAAGAGTGCATTCTCTTGACGATTTTAAGGTAGTTGGCAAAATGTGCTTTATAGTCTTTGCAAATAAAAACTTAATTGCCATTATAGTTGCCACTATGTTGCTAAAGTAAGTACAGTAAAAAAACATAATATTGTGAATGTTATTACAATTTAAAATATCTGTTTTCTATTTTAATTTATTTTAAAATGGAATTTATTCCTGTGATCAAAGCTGAATTTTCAGCATCATAAGGTTGGTTTAAAAATGATTTATCAGATAGAACTCATTGTGTTTGTGTAGATAACTATACTTCATCAATGTTAACAGTCAAGAAGGCTCTTTACTGGCACCACTTCTTTTTTCTATTTTTATTAATGATTTAAATAAGGAAATAACTTCTACAAAGTTTCATTTTTATGCGGACGATTACAATCCTTCAGGACTCTTTTTATACTTTAAAGTACAATTTATTAAAACAGAAATAATTTTTAAAGGCAAATAAAACTAAATACATTATTTTTACACGTAGATGTTCTATGAATACTGTACCATATATTCTTACAATTGATGGCTTACACATTGAAAGAGTAACTGCTTATAAATATTTAGGGATATGGCTTGACGAGAAGTTGGCATTTGATGTTCATATTGATTGCTTGGTGAAAAAATATAAACCAAGATTGGGTTTGTTGTTTCGGCAAAAAAAAATGCTTTTCTTTTGGAGTTAGAAAGCAAATCATACAGACTATGTTTTTACCCATTTTAGATAATGGTGACTGTATTTATATGCATGCTTCATTATACTTACTAAAAAGATTGGATAGTGTTTATCATGCTGTGTTGCAATTTATAACTAATACTTGCTCACGTACTCACCATTGTTTGTTGTATAACAGTGTAGGTTGGTCCTCCTTGTATAAAAGAAGGTAAGCACATATGCTGTTGTTTATTGTAAAGGCATTGCGGGGTATGCTTCCAAAGTATATTACTAGTCTTTTATGCTTGCGTAGAAATAATTATACAACCAGATCTTCAATTGGGATTAAATTAGAAGTGCCTGGGGTGCAATCGGAACATGGAAAATATTTTTCTTACTATGCTCCTTGGTTGTGGAATGATTTTCAGATTAATATACTCCATTAGAAGCAATTCCTTCTTTGAATATTTTAAAAAAATTATTGCAGCGTGTAATGAATGTACCTTTTGGTTTTTTTAATTAGGCTGTTGATTTATGATTATTGTTTTGCTTTGTCTGTAATTCTGTTCTGGGTGTTGTATAACCTTTTAAATTTATGTGAAACTCGATGATTGTATGGTCAACTTGGCCAGGACTCCCTGGAAGAAGAGATTTATTTTAATCTCAATGGGACCTACCTGGAAAAATAAAGGATAAATAAAATATATATATTTTTTAATTACTCCAATCTCAGCTTGAGTGGGTAGGATGCAGTTAGCTGATATTTTTGTATTATCCATAAATGGTCCACACATTATTACATTTTCTATATCTGAAGCAAACTGTCAAATGTATTCACTCTTAAACAGGAGAAGGGATCTGACATGTGTTCTCCTTTAAAGTTCTCCAATTGTCTTCCATTATGGCTTTTGACATGATACAGACTTTTCTAACATTCATTAATTCTTATCTGTTTTTCTAGTTTCTCTCTCTCCTCATTTGCTCTTTCACACCACTCTCTTCACATTAATGCAAACCCCTGGTACACAATGTGTAAATCCAAACTTAAATACCGTTTTGCAGTTCTGCCTCCTACAAGCTATTGAAGCTGATGGGCAGATTGTGGAAATGAATATGGTACATACATTTCCTGCAAATGAAGGGAGCAGGCAACTCCATTTTGTGTGCAGTGTGATAAATTGAGCCCAATTATGAGATAGAACAGTGGCAATAATGCCATCCCATAATCCTGTTCAATTTCGCTCTCTCCCTCTCCATTTCACTCGGATGGAGAGAAATTATACTTTTTTGTATGTAGAGCAAACGGTTGAACTCTATTGTGATCTCTTACACACAGCTAATGTGAGGTGCCACAGGGGTGGAGAATGAGCCCACTGTAATTGTCTGCGATTCGCTTGGCTCGTGAATGGAAACCCACGCTCTCCAGCCGAAATCGAGTCTGACTTGGGCCTGAGCCTTGAACCTGACGAATCGTTCAGTATGTTCTCTGTCAAACGGTATCTGTTGTGATGGACGGCATCATTCTTGGAGCCTGATGCAGCCAGAAGAAGGGAATATATGAATGATGATGAGTACAACCAGTAACTGGTTTTCAGGGAACAACATCTGTGGCTGCCATACGATGATGGACGGGTGCTGCTCACCATGCAAATAGAGAGGAGTTGACTTCCCTCCAGCTATAAGGTAGACTGCGTAGGTTATGAAGATGTTAAATAGTGTAGATAATTTTATAACATGACATTTATGTGCTGGATATATCATTTTGCAGGATAAATATTTATTTTGAAAGAGAAACAGAAGGTCAAGGTTTTGCAAATTCTTCCATCTTAAACTACCTTTCTCCATTGACTCCATTCATTCAGAATCGGTGTATTCTGATTAAATAAATAGTTTTTGCAAGTAACATGCTGTATGAATTGCAAATATGTCATATTATAGTAGATATTTTAACACTTCACTGTCTCAAAAATGTGCCAACTTTCATACATGGTTATGAAACACATTTAAGTGCACTTTAAATTTGCACTTTGTAATGATTCATTACATTTTAAGTATTTTTTTTTATCTTTTTATTGTATTTTTATCTTTTGTCATACTTTAAAATGCACTTATTTTGATGCGCTGACTAACATACTAAAGCACATGTAAAGTTCCTAGTGAAACATAAATATACTAAAATGTATTTGAACTACATTTATTCCATGCTAAGTATACTACCAATTAATTTACATATTTATATACTTAATAAAATTACCCTGCAATTGCACTTTTGGTATACTAAACTGGTATACTTAAAGTCTGCTAAATTGGAACAACTAATTTTGTACTTAATGCTCTTTATTTGTGTGGAAGTAGTGCTGAAGTCCAGCTAAAGATGTGTTGAAGTATATCTGATTGTGCTAAAAAGGAACTATTGCTAGTATACTTTAGGTACACTTTAAATATTTCACTTTTAAAGGTGATATTATTCAAAGATAATACAATTATCATCAATAGTGATATTAAAACACATTTTAGGCATAATATTAAGAAATAGGCATTGTGCACAAGTACTCCAAATAAAGTTGAATTATATTTTTTTATATCAGTAAGTCTCGAGCAATATGTAAATAAATATGTTAATAGATTTGAACTATACATGTTTTTTTTTTTAAATATATTACTTTTTTTACTAGGGGTACTTGATTACTTAACTTTAGTGTGTGTTCTGAATGATGGAGAAGAATGAATGAGTTTTTATTGCCAGGTATGTTTACACTTACGAGGAATTTGTTTTAGTGACAGAAGCTCCACAGTGTAACGGAATGACAGTGACAGAACAAAAAACAAAGATAATAAAAATAAAAATAGAACAAGTAAAATAAGGAATAAAAAATATATATACAAATCGACAATTGTATGTACGGGTATATAACAATAGACAGTTGTATGGGTATATTATGTGCAAATTGAAATGTAGACTGAGTGTGTGTGTTAGATAAATAAGTGTATGAGTGAATAAATAGTGTGTGTTCCACAGTTATTGTCAAGTGTTCATGAGATGGATGGCCTGAGGGAAGAAACTGTTCCTGTGTCTGGTCGTTCTGGTGCTCAGTGCTCTGTAGCGTCGACGAGATGGCAACAGTTCAAAGAGGGAGTATGCTGGATGTGAGGGATCCAGAGTGATTCTGCCAGGCCCTTTTGCTCACTCTGGACATGTACAGTTCTTGGAGAGAAGGGAGGGTGGTACCAATGATTCGCTCAGCAGTCCGGACTACCCTCTGAAGTCTTCTGAGGTAAGATTTGGTAGCTGAGCTGAACCAGAAAGTTATAGAAGTGCAGAGGACAGATTCAATAATGGCAGAGTAGAACTGTTTCAGCAGCTCCTGTGGCAGGTTGAACTTCCTCAGCTGGCGAAGGAAGTACAACCTCTGCTGGGCCTTTTTCACAATGGAGTCAATGTGAGTGTCCCACTTCAGGTCCAGAGAGATAGTGGTGCCCAGGAACCTGAACGACTCCACTGCAGTCACAGTGCTGTCCAAGATGGTGAGTGGGGGAGTGCAGGGGGGTTTCTCCTGAAGTCCACGGTCATCTCCACAGTTTTGAGCTCCAGGTTGTTGAGACTGCACCAGACAGCCAGCTGCTCGACCTCCTGTCTGTAAGCAGACTCGTCACCGTCCTGAATGAGGACGATGAGTGTGGTGTCGTCTGCAAACGTCAGGAGCTTGACAGAGAGGTCTTTAAATGCGCAGTCATTGGTGTAGAGGGAGAAGAACAATGGTGAGAGCACACATCCCTAGGAGGCGCCAGTGCTAATAGTGCGGGTGCTGGATGAGAATTTTCTCAGCCTCACTAGCTGCTGCCTGTCTGTCAGGAAGCTGTTGATCCACTGACAGACGGAGGTGGACATGGAGAGCTGAGTTAGTTTGGGCAGGAGGAGTTTTGGGATGATGGTGTTAAAGGCCGAAATTAAGTCCACAAACAAGATCCTCACATAAATCCCTGGTCTGTATAGATGTTGCAGAACATAATGCAGTCACATGTTTACTGCATCGTCCACAGACCTGTTTGCTCTGTAGGCAAACTGAGGAGGATCCAGCAAGGGTCCAGTGATGTTCTTCAGGTGGGCCAACACCAGTCTCTCAAATGACTTAATGACCACAGATGTTAGGGCAACAGGTCTGTAGTCATTAAGTCATGTAATTTTGGGTTTCTTTGGGACGGGGATGATGGTTGAGCGTTTGAAGCATGAAGGGACTTCTTACAGCTCCAGTGATCTGTTGAAGATCGGTGTGAAGATGGGGGCCAGCTGGTCAACACAGGATTTCAGACATACTGGTGTAACACAGTCTGGGCCTGGTGCTTTTCCCCTTTTCTGCTTCCGGAAGACCTGGCGCACATCGTCTTCGCTGATCTGAATTGCAGGTGTGGGGGAAAGGAGGGTTGCTGGAGGTGGGAATGGTTGTGTGGAGAGGTGTTCAGAGCAGGTGTGGGGTGTTTTTTCAAACCTTCAGTAGAACTCGTTCAGATCGTCTGCCAGGTGTCGATTCTCCGCAGTGCTGGGGGATGGTATCTTGTAATTAGTGATTTCTTTTAGACTTTTCCACACTGAAGCCGAGTGCTGGAACGTAAAAACTGAGTATATTTTCCAGATAATTCCTCTGTGCACTCGGATATTATTGATAATATTTGAGTTAAAGGGGTCATATGATGTGTGTTGAAAATTTTCTTTCTCTTTGGAGTGTACAGCTCTTGGTGCAAAAAGAAGATCTTGTAAAGTTGCAACGAACTAAAGTCCAAAATCCAGTGGCGGCGCCGTGCATTTACACAAGGCCTTAGTGACGGTCCTAATAAATTATTCCATTCTTCATACATCATAATGATGCCAGGCTCTAGAAACCATAAATGTCACACCAGTAATGCCGTATAACCGGGCACGACCATAACAGACAGGTATCTAGTAGCGAGAATGAATGCACTTATTTACTAACAAGAAAGAAACCCAATTACCAATTGCGGAACACATCATCTGTAGCTGGAAGCATTAACATAAAAAATTACACAAAATACAGTCCATCGATGTTCTACAGACCCATTTATTCACACCAAATGTCTGTATACCTTTACAGATAGCATTGGTTAAAACAACAAGGTGCTTACATGTGTTTACAGTTGACCTAACAATTTACGTATATTATGCATTTATTTCGTCTCACGATCTTTCAAAGGCGGTTGACGGGAGGTGTGTGGTTGTTTACGCAAGTCATTAGGACTACTGGTTTTGATTTTACTAAAAAGTAGGAAATATTGTTTTTTCAAATATGCACTGAAAATCTAAACCTGAGAAACAATAATAAAAGTTTTACTAAGATTTAATAAAATGATTTACAGTGATGCCGTTTGCTAGCTAGTACGCTGACCATCCAATCAAAGAACGAGAAAACGCTGACGTTATCGTTAGCCAGCTAGATGGCCCTGGTATTGCCAACTCGAAATCTGATTGGTCGCTGAGAAATACTACAACTTCGCGCTGTGGATCACCGGATTGGCTTTCACAGTGGACCAAGCGGAGTCCAGCCCGGGTCGTCACAGTGGTTGCCGCAAGGGCCCTCCGGAACAAACTCGCGAAGCGCCGGCACGCGAACGTTCTCAGGCCGCGACTCGGCTCACTCTAGCCATACGGCCGTTCCCACTTAGACCCCGGCCTCTTGCTATACCTAGGCAGCTGTCCAGCTCACTCTTAGGCCGCCGGGTGTGCCGCTGTGTTTTGTTGTTAAAGCGAAACTACTTTGTTTGGCATTCAAATAGAGGACATGACTAGAAATCAGTGGTAAGTTGTATTTACAACACTGTTCCAGAACACTCCAACCCAAATATTCAGATGTGTGCAGGATGGAGGACTGTTTCCTGATCCTGGAAAAGTAGACTACAATGCCGGCATTTCTGACTCACAGACTGTAAGTATGTATTTTATATTTAAAAAGATTTGATATTTTATATTTTTCTATAATTAAAGCTAGATTTTTGAGCAGTGTAGAGTAGGGCTTGTTGTTTGTCATTTCTCCGATCACAAATGCAAGACATGGTTTATGTTACCGAGGCGCGATGCACGCAACGCGTAAGAAAAAGACAGATAACGTCATTGTAATCATAACTATGTCCCCACTGAGCAACGAATGCTCGTTTATATGGGTTTTCATGGTTTTTGAATCATCCGGGCCTGACAGGGCAATCAGCACCAGTCTGGTTAGGGGTGTAACTTTTTCCGTCACACGCTTGAGGTATGGCCAATCATAATGCACTGGATAGCTGGCCAATCAGAGCACACCTCGCTTTTCAGACCGATGAGCTTTATAAAAATCGACGTGTTTCAGAAAGGCGGGGCATAGAGGCGAAACAATAATGTACAGTATGTGGAAAATAATATGTTTTTTCACCTTAAACAGCACACACTTCATTACATAAAATACACAAAATAAAGTTATTTTAGCAAATTCACTATGACCCTTTAAATACATGTCCTAACATGCACTCAAAAGTTAGCTTTTCATTGCAAATGTGTAATTACAGATATATTTAAATACATGACATGCAAGTTTCAGTAGAAATGACATTAAAGTATATTTTAGGTTACCATAAATACTATTTAGTATATTCAGCAGCACCCTTTAACCATATTTAAAGACAATTATGAAACTACAGATGTAGTGGGTCAAAAAGTTGAATTTACATTTAAATCTTTGTTAAATTTTTTAATTTAATTTTTTTAAATCGGAAGTCAATTCAAGCTGAAAATTCAAAACCGTTGCTAGAGCACACAAGCTAACTGCTAATGTTAGCATTTAATTTTCTTCTCTGCCTTTGTCTTCAGAAACACCCATAAGAAACACTTAATTAAATTAGTACTAATGGTAAATGGTCTCATTTCACACTGCTGTACAGATAAAAGACTTAAAAATGTTCTGTACAGAGACAATGCAGTTTTGCCTGGTGCTAAATTCAAAAGCTGTGACTTGGAAAAGTGTTCTCACCAGAGGAGCGAGTTAATTTCCCATATGAAATACTCAAACAAATTGGTTTAAAACTGTCGCTGAAAATCCCGCAATGGAGCAGAGCAAGTATACTATAAAAGCGTGCACTTAAGCATTAAACAGGATTTTTATTGAAATATGATGTGTAGAAACGTACGTTTTATTAAGCAACACTCTCGGATACAGAGGAGAGTCTGAATGGCCTGAGATTGTGCTTGTTCTCTGTGAAATTGAATATGAATCACTGAAGGTTGTGTCTTTAATAGTACTATTGGGACAGACTTCATCAATTGTGGACGTAGCCTGTGTTTCCTTCTCGTCCGAGTTCGAGTGAATCAATTGTGATTTTGCCAGCACATGCCCTGTTTCTAATTAAAGTACAGGGGGAGAATTTCTGTATTATCATTTATAGATCAATCTTTCTAGCCGAAGTTGGATGTCGGACAAAGTGAAGTTGGACATATAATAGATGTCTTTGGAGACGGCCAGTATCTTGAGTCCCATTATGGATTCTGCCACAAAAATACATCAAAAAATGAACTGGAAAATAAAGCTGTGAGGAGAACTCTTGGAGTTTACGCCCCTCGGTTGCACAAGCGGTTGGAAATATTTCACCGACAATTGACCAGGCCAGATGTCACCAACAAGACGAATGTTTTGTGGGGGCAGCCTGAGAGATTTTTCTTCATGCTGTCGGTGGATTCTTTAAAAAAAATATAAATCTGTATCTTAGAAATACACCAAGAGTAGACAGAGATGCCCCCATGTCCTCTGTGAAATACTGTTCGAAAAGAGTCTTTCCACTAATAAATATCAAGAGGGAATTTGCTTCTTTCTCAGCGTATAGGGAGTGTGTTCCCCAGGAGGTTGACAGGGAAGAAACTTTGTTAACGCCAACCATCTGTGGAGGGAGTTAATGGCAGTTGACAAGTCCTGGTTGAAATTATTTCCTATTTTGTTTTTGCGGTTGAAATCTTTGAATAGTTGTTGAGAGGAACTAAATAAAAGCCGTGCAACATGCAGAACCTGGTGGGGATTCTTCTTCCCCTTTGTTTTTTACAACTTCAACCTCATAAAAAACAGATTCTACACTCGTTTGAGACTCGGTAATGAAAGAGGCATAGCTGTAAAGTTGCTTCCCAGTGGAAATGCTGTGAATCAGTGGAAACGTGCACGACATGCCACCGGCGCTCGCGCTTTTGATGCTACGCTTGCGAGGAGCGTGCGATTGGAGACGCTAGGTCAAAAGCAAATCATTTTGGTGCGAGGGGACGTGGGTGTGTTTACCAGAAGCGCAGTGTGATGATTAGGTATTAAATCAGATCTTGCTTCTAGAGTTAATGAATATTTTTCATCTGATTAACACCGTGTTTCGGCCTCCACAGAAAAGCTGCCTGGGGAGATTTCCATACAGATTTAGTGTGTATTCCTCCTAAGAAGCGTTTAAGCAGTCACGCTATAGTATTGAATTGTCAAACGCATACACATGCACGCCTGTTTCCGGTACGCTACCATCTGGAGCTGTTGGCTCTGCCTGAGGTCAACAGCACCCTTAAGACCTGATGTAAAATTTATTCAGCTGTTTTTGAGACTTATTAAAATAACTATATTGTGGACCGAAACTCAAAAGATCTGATTATTATAACCTTTAGCCACAAAGCAATTTGACCGGGTCATGAGAAACCCTCACAAACCTTCAGCCATACATTTTGAATCTGTTATTTAGTCAAGTCAAGTCAAGTCACCTTTATTTATATAGCACTTTTAACAATACAGATTGTGACAAAGCAACTGAACAGCATTAATTAGGAAAATAGTGTCAATAATGCAAAATGACAACAGTAAACACAAATTTTTCAGTTAAAGAAAGTTCATCATTGAATTCATCATCCAGCTCAGTTCAGTTTAAAAAATAGTATCTCTGCAATCAAGTCAACGATAACGCTGGAAATGAAGTGTCCCCAACTAAGCAAGCCAGAGGCGACAGCGGCAAGGAACCAAAACTCTTAACAATTTAGTTTTGCATATTTTTTGCAATGTTGCTGCGTTATTTCCATGTGAACAGAATTTTTTTTTTTATTATTTGAGCTTCTTACCCTTTTTATTCAATGTCACATTAAATATCTTTTTAAAATGTATATTTTCCGAAAAACTGATCAACAATGTATCATAAATAGCAGTTCACAATGAGCCTTCAAAAGTTCGTTTTTTTTTTTTTTTTTTTTTTTTGTAGGTTTACACACCAAAAAAAAGTAACATAGAAACTCACTGTTTAGATGATGACGACCATTTTGCAACACAAGATCTATAGCCTAAGAACTTCTTAAAGTGATAGTCAACGCCAAAAGGAACTTACCCATGTCGTTCCAAAGGCATAAGTCATTCAATCATCTGCAAAACACTGATTAAGATATTTTTAATGAAACCTGAAAGATTTCTATCCCTCCATTGAAATTCCATTCCACCAAAACGTCCAGACTTCAAAAAGTTCATAAAGATATCACTAAAGTAGTTCATAAATAAGACTGAGTACACCACGTTTCTCTGTCATTTGATAACTGCTGCCATGATTAGTAAGTAATGTTCACAAACATCTCGATTAAATAAAAATGTGTTTACTGCCTGCTTTACGAGGGCAGTAAAACCATTAGTTGTGCTAGACAAATATAAATGAGTTTTATAAATAAGACATAATCTATAATGAACCTAATCTACATAGAAAGGAGGCGGGATTTATGCGAAACGAATGACAATGACTACATTTAAAATATCTAGATTTCAGGAGTCTGATGACTTTTGTGATGCAATACACCAATATAATATATATATAATTTATATATCTATTATAGATATTATATATATATAGTACGTTCTGCCTTAATAGTCATGACAAAGAAAGAAAGTCAGGATTGTCTACATATTTTTTAATTTGTGGGTGAAGTTTTGTTTAAAAAAATTATTCTGAGAAAACTATGAGAATCAAGAGGGAAAATTACACCTCTTGTTAGCTCTTGAGTTCGGCATGGACATTCAAGTACATACCTTTTCGGTCATTAGTTAATGAAGTGCCGTAGTCAGAAGTGTTTTTGACTCCTTTAGTCAATGCATATTATGTTGAGAGAGCAATAATATTAATTATTCATAAGAGGCCATTTGAGGCTAGTTCAGTGAAATGTTAATAAACTACAACACAGCTAAATGCTCTGAGTCACTAAAAGCAACTTTTCATCTTTCTATCTAAAATTATCGATATCTGGCACCTCCTTTGCAGTGGCATTCCAAGCATTTTTTTTTGTATTCCACTTCATTAGTTTTGATCAGTGAAAATGATGAAGAATAGGTTGATATCCTGCGCTGGGGGTCCACATTTCAACGGTCCGATTCTCAGGAGCTCGATCTACAGGAATGAAAAGCAAATGTGTAGAGAATCATAACTCAAATATTGAGGTATCTGCCAATATAGGCTTCAACGCAGGCGTTCGCTCCCGGGGTGGCTAGTTAGTATTATTAGCATCAAAGCTGCTTTGCAACTCCCAGAACAAAAGTACGGAGACTGAAAGACCCGCGAGAGCAATGTGACATTTCTCCTCATTACGCTGATGGAAACTTCACCACGGTATCTAGGTCAATGCGGTTCATTATAGTTTTAATAACTCGCCAGAAAGAAAAAAAATCACATGTAGGATGAATTTACTCATGTTAAGGACTTTCAAGTCTGAAGGTTGGTCCCTAAAGGCTGCACGGCGTCAGAAGCCCGAACTGTGCACCTGCGTTTGAAATCCTTTTTCCCCAAAATGATTGATTCCCGATATCCTTCGGTTGGACACGCTTTGAATTTGCAGCTGCTGAGGAAAATGTGATTGTGTTCTCAAAACAGTCTTGGATTCATTAGTGGAGTGTATATGGAATCAATCGTTCAGCTCTCAAAGCAATGAAATCATATGCTTTGCGTTGCAATTTAATGTGTTTAGAGAAGTTAATGCAAAGCCCCAAAAGAAGTTTTCTGCAGGTGCTTCGTTGCGATGACAATCTTAGCATGCAGTGTTTGCGGTTCCATTTGTACGATACAATACAAGGAAAAATGATGGAACGTAAACATCTAATGTGTCATACTGTGCATCAAGATTAGGGCTGAATGTTGCTTGCCAATGAGCAAACATTGCGAGAACAACAAAAACAACCACATTTCTCAAATGTGTTAACCACTGCTTATGCATCAGATTCATCACGCCTCCTCTGCCTGTCAGAGTAACGGCCACTAAAGTCATCCTTTCAAAGTCAGCCGTCAAGTAAAACAATGAAGGAGGGCAAAGCAAATGCAGACACCCAATGAAAAGACCATCTTTGACGCCTCGAACAATAGATGGTCTTGTCTGATGTATGGTCTGAGAGCAATTTTCTCTCTCTTTTTTCTCTCTGCTCCACTTGAAAGTGTTATTTTTTTCTTGAATGTCCCACAAAACTTTGATAGGAATGTTTTATGAGTCAATGAAGGGTAGCGTGAGGCCCTGTGTCTTAGCCACACATGTCCCCTCGCTCGAGTTTATGTGCACATGCCATTTTATAATTAAGAGAGTGGGAACCGCACAAACTGTAACTAGCTGATGCTAAATGTAGTTTAGAGTTTTGGATGTAAAAGTGGACGTTAAGGTTATGAATAGAATATTGTAGGTAAACTGAGCTTCCAAATAGAAAACAATTTGAAAATTAATTAGCAGTGGTAGCTTGACGTATTATTGAAGTATTAATGTGCAAATACTTGAAGCATTATTGTTGCAAAGTTTTTGTTTTAATGAGCAAAACAAATGCAGTAAACAAATGCAATAAGTATGCATTTTTGTTTGTGCTACTAAAGGAGCAGTCACATTTACCAGCAAATTGTTCATTGTTTGGTGAATTTTTGCTGGGAAATTCCAGTCATTTCAACGAGAATCTAAGCAATCTAGAATTTTGCTTGAGGGTGAAATATTTCCCAAAGCAGATTTGGCAATAGGTTCAAGTTTGTCGCACCAACACAAAGCTGCTTGGTTTGAAAATTACATTACTACAATGACAACAGACAATGGACCTTTTTGCCTGCAAAATTTATCTGAAATTTTGCTATTTCTGCCTGTCAGATGCTATAACGCCAAACTAAATCATCTAAACTTATTATAGATCATCATAGAGACCAGAAAAACTGCACAGCATCATCCCAGCAACCACCCAGAACAACTGCATAGCAACACACCAGCAACCACCCAGAACAACTGCATAGCAACACACCAGCAACCAGCAAGAGCAACTGCATAGTAAAGCCCAATTTATACTTCTGTCGAACTTACGGCGTAGCCTACGCATAGACGCACACCCTACGCCGTAGCCTGACGTGCACCTCTCCAAAAATCTAACAGCACGTCAATTCTACACAAGTGCTGTGATTGGTCTGCTTGAACCCCACCTTCCATATGTACTTGAGTTTTGTGTGTGTTTATGTGCACTTTAATATATTTTAATGTTATACCTTCTTATATAAAAGAAAACATAGCAAAGAACAAGTGTCTTATCATTTATTATACTACATAGCATTATACATCAGTAGTTGACCATGACAAACAATGTTGATCTGCCGTGGTACAAGTCCTTGTGGAGATTGAATGAATGCCATCTTCTCCTGTTCTGTTGTTGTCTCCTTTTTGTAGTTTTAAATTATTATTTAATGATTTGATATTTATTTGCTGCCGTCACGGCTATTATGCTCGATGAGCCGCTTCTTTTTTGGCTTTTGCCGTGGTACTGCGGGTTACACCAACAACATGCCTGTGGACACTTCAGACTAGCGATTTTCATGTGTATTGCACGTCGACACGGACAACGACGCATAAGTATAAATTAAACTGACGCATAGCCTACGACGTAAAGACTAGGGCGTAGGTCAGACGCAGAAGTATAAATAAGTCTTAACAACACGCACCGCAGACAACAACGGATAGGAACCACCCCAGCAAGAACAACTGCAGATAGCAACACCTAGGCAAATTTAGCAAGAATATTTGCATAGCAACACCCCAGCAACTGGCCAGAACAACTGTGCAGCAATACACCAGCAACCAGCAAGAGCAACTGCATAGTAACACCCCAGCAAGAACAACTGCATAAAGCAACACCCCAGCAACCAGCAAGAATAACTGCATAACAACACCCCAGCAACTACCCAGAGCAACTGCATAGCAACACCCCAGCAACTACCCAGAGCAACTGCATAGCAACACCCCAGCAACTACCCAGAGCAACTGCATAGCAACACCCCAGCAACTACCCAGAGCAACTGCATAGCAACACCCCAGCAACTACCCAGAACAACTGCATAGCAACACCCCAGCAACCAGCAAGAATAGTTGCATAACAACACCCCAGCAACTGGCCAGAACAACTGCATAGCAACACCCCAGCAACTACCCAGAACAACTGCATAGCAACACCCCAGCAACTGACAAGAACAACTGCATAGCAACACCCCAGCAACTACCCAGAGCAACTGCATAGCAACACCCCAGCAAGAACAACTGCATAGCAACACCCCAGCAACTACCCAGAGCAACTGCATAGCAACACTGCAGCAACTGGCCAGAACAACTGCATAGCAACACCCCAGCAACTGACAAGAACAACTGCATAGCAACACCCCAGCAACTGGCCAGAACAACTGCATAGCAACACCCCAGCAACTACCCAGAGCAACTGCATAGCAACACCCCAGCAACTACCCAGAGCAACTGCATAGCAACACCCCAGCAACTAACAAGAACAACTGCATAGCAACACCCCAGCAACCATCCAAGCCAGAACATCCCAACCGCAAATAACATCAAAATTCACTCAAACATACCTTAAGGCCCGTTCACACCATAACCGAACAATAACTATGTTAGTGTCCACACCAACAGACGTTAATATTGTGTTTATTATAGGCACGCCTTGTAATTCTTTCATTTGTCGCTTTACATACTCAAGCTCTGTAACGTTGACTCAATTCTGATTGGCTGTCAATGTTTTATCATTCATCAACTGGAAAATGTTTCTGAAAGTGAATCACATAATGCTCTTGTTGTTTACTGTTAAAGTTGTGACATAATTAGGATTTAGAATCATTATTAAAATAGTACAATTATCGCCCTAGATGTGAACTGGCTTCAGATCTAGTTCTACATTAACTCACACAGTTAATAGTGTGAATCGTGTAGTAGTTTCAGATTACTGCACCACTCGAATTTATGCTAACACTTAGCACTGTGTCTCCAGATGTTTGTGGCCATTCAGATGAAGGTGGTTCTTTCCATTTGAAAGTGAAATGCACCATGAACATCTGTAAACCGTTTCCATTATATATCTGTCTATGTCTTGAGGGCATTTCTCAGATCAACAACAGCTGAAGCTGGTGTGAGGCGATCTGAGAGGAGATAGCGTAAGCGTTGTAACTGTCAGCTCGCCTGGATGGGAGAAATTAGACTTGAAAAAGCCTTATATCCACATTTGCACTGCCTGAAAACATGCCGTGCATGATGAAACAATAAGGTGAAGGAAATCCAATACTGCGCCCGACACGTTTGAAGATTTAGAGACCTAGGTGTTTTTCTTTTGACGAATCGAGTTAGTCATTCAGTCTAGGGTTTCATTCAGCATTCATGCGTCCCATTAGTGTATTCAGACATCAGCACGAAACAGGCCTCTCTCACTGAAGCTCCTCGTAGAAGACATTTGTAAGTCACTTGAGGAACAAAGCACGCAGTTCACAAAAGCGAATGAAAGACACGGCTGTTATTGTCATCGTTCACGAATTAGACCCTGGTATTAAGCAGTTTAATAAAAGATAAGTTGTAATATATCTTCTCTCTGTGGCATCGGCCATTCACAGACAGACCTCCTCGGAAAAGCTGCAATAGGTTCTCTATTTCCCTTTGATTAATGTGGCCTTCCTATGAGGTCAAATCGGAGCCATCATTTATAGAGAAGCATCTTGTCAGTGCCAGCAGCCGCAAGATAAATCAGGGTATTAAACATTAAGGATGTTTGGAATACTGAGGAGGAACCCACATTTAACTAGCTTATCTTTAAAAAACGAGCATAACAAGGTCAAGGTACTTGGTAGTTATGCACAGCCAGGAAAATATGTGAACGATATCTTTATTTAAGGTTTGTTCTTTTCTGGTTGCCTATATTGTTTAAGATCAACATGAAATCTGATATTTTATAATAAAATAAAGGATTTGATTGGATCGTGAAAAATGGGCATTACCTGAATGGAGCCATATGATTGGAGGCTAGCAGTTGAATGACATTTTATTGTTAAACAAATGGTTTTTATAAAATATAGCCACTTATGCGCTAAATTGTGTTGAAAGGGATGAGTTGTGTTTATGTGGCGCATTTTATGAGCATTTTGATTCAGTCTTTAATCTATGAAGTATTAACGTGCTACATCAGTAACAATGTTTTTGCAAGGCACCCTGAAAAGGTAAGGATCGTGCGATTAAACTGGTGTTTCAGTAAAAAGGGCCAGTTTTTCATTAGATCTAAAGATTGTTATAATGAAGGTTATGTAACAATCCTTGAAAATGAAAGAAATACCCTAGAATCCAGAGAACTGCCAGACCTGTTACAATCTGCTTGGAACTGCAGAACTGTTTCGGATATATTTATCATCTGTATAAATGAAGAATAGTTATAGTGAAAGAAGAAATGATGATTGTGATTTGTGATGCTTTCTGCAATGTTTTTGTTTCGGTTCGGTGCAACCTTTGGGTCCATGTCATAAATGTATTTATTTGTTTGTTTTTGTTTTTTGTTTGATATATTAAATAATGCAGTATCTCTTCAATGATTTTTTTTTTTTTTTTTGGTTTTTGCATTTTATTTAAAAATAATTTAAAAGTAAGGGACATTGGTGATGGTAAAAAAAAACGTAATATAATATATATAATATAATACCAAATCAAAATTCACTTGGAAGCTCATTTCCGCTACTGAATAAAAAAAGAAAAAGATAATTGTGACTTATCTAAATGGGAGTTTACAGCTTGCTATTTTTACTGTTTTTCCTCAGAATTTCGGGTATCGTAATTTCGACTTTTTTCTCAGAACTGCAAGATAAAAGTCGCAATTCAGCTACAAAATCAGAATTGGTGGGATATAAAACTCATTCTAGAAAAAAAAAAAAACGGCAGAAACTGTGAGTTTACACTTCGCTAATCTTACTTTATTTCTCAGAATTGCACGTTTTGTATATCACCAATTTGGACCTTTATATTCATGGCAAGGTTATGAGAAGAAATGTGAGATTATAAACTTGCAATTGTAAGAAAAGTGTGGGGTTTTTTTCTCAGAATTGAACTTTATAACTTGTAATTTTGAGTTTATATAACCCTCAATGGCAGTGGTACCACAATTTGAGGGAAAAAAAAAAGTTCTATAAATAAAACTTTGTAATTGAAGAACACAACTGGAGGAAAAAAAAAAAATTATAATTGTGAGATAAAAAGTCGCAATTACCCTTTTTATTTTTTATATATTGGCGAAAATGGCTTCCATAGTATAATGTGCTTTGACCAACATGCAAAACGATAATGATTCATATGTGTACACTCCCATATTATTATGTTTGCTGGATGGTTTTACGACATTGCAATTTCCTTTTTCTTGAAAGTGGCATAAAGTTTTTCAAAACCTTACATGTAATCAAGGAGATATGGATAGTTTCAATGTTTTATCCAAATTAAACACCTATAATTGGAGAAAGTCTCACATGAGCGTCATTCAACAGAAACACAAAAAGCATGGTGTCTGTAGTTCTTCATGAAGGTCAGTCTCCTTCTGGAAAGGAGAGTAAATAATTTGTAGCTCCTCTTTTTGATGTTCTATCTGCAGTCAGGTCAGTTTTTTACCATGATAAGCTGATAGGAGCGCTGGGAAAGACCCAGCGGGTTGAAAAATGAATCATGGGGTGATTAAAGCTGGTCTTTTACTCCTATACTGCTAGTCTCCCCACACCGTTCACTAACGACGCATCTAGAGGCTTTTAGATCACCTAACAAAGCTCCTCAGGAGGACATCTCTATACTGTAGATGAGCTAACCCAAGTACTCCTCTCGAGATCTGACTCGGCCTGCCTGAGCCCCTCTAATGCCTCTCGCGTCCACAATGACCCTGGCCTGCAGGAATGCTAACCCTCCCCTAGCGCTGACGTTTATTAGTTCGAGCTCTCGCGTGTCAAGGGGAGGACAACTCTATAACACGTACTGGTCCCTTGGACATTTCAGAGTCAGATCCTGCTGGTTCTGGCTGGGATCATAGGAAAATCACTTAAATGTTTATAGGCCCAGACCACATTTGTGAGAGAGGTGGAAGTCGCTTTCACAAGCACCAATATGGATGATATATCCATGTAGCGCAGCGGTAGCGGCTAGTCTGGAGTGCCGCTTTAAAATACTTAATGAAACATCTCACGGTTTAATTGCAGACTACAGAATAAATCAGTTTGACGAGTCTCTTTAATATCAGTCATGATGGGGGGCGACTCCTGTGTCTGGTTTCCATCAACCTGCTGCTGGAATGTTGATGGCCAAATCTACACTAATGTAACTTTTTTTACACCACAGTCAAACAAATAAAAGGCCAGTGTGGGGAGGATACACAGGTGCATCGTGGGATATGAGATCTGCACATTTTTAGACAACAGTGTAGGACAGGCTTTAGTTTAGAAATTCCATATTAGAAACAAAAAGTTCATCCAACCTATTGGCAGACTGTAAATGAGACTACTCATCTATTTAATAACTTACAGAATAATGTAGAAATATCTCACTAAATCCGTCGTTTGGAGGGAGGGATATTGTTTCACGAGACATTCTTCTGGTCTGGGTGGCAGATGTTACATTAAAAGTAGTTCATCTGCAGTCAAAATAGTCTTTCAAAAAACTAATTCATATTTCTTCTGACAAAAAAAAACAAACAAAATGACAAAAACTACATAAATTTGCTAAAACTAACTATCCGAACAAACTATGCTACATGATAAGATCTATTTAACTTTTTAAGTACACTAAATAATTAAAAATACAGTAAAATAGTAATATTGTGAAATATTATTACAATATTAAAATATTGCTTTCTATTTGAATACATTTTCAAATGTAATTTATTCGTGTGATTGTAAATCTGAATTTTCAGCATCATTACTCCAGTCTTCAGTGTCACATGATCCTTCAGAAATCATTATAATATGCTGATTTGAACATTTATTATTATTATCAGTGTTGAAAACAGTTGTGCTGCTTCATATTTTTGTGGAAACCGTGATACATTTTATTTTTTTTCAAGATGTTTTAATTAATAGAAAGTAATTACAATAATTAAACAACAAAACAAAACAGCATTTATGAAATAAAGTTTGTGAATATATACTGTCCCCACTTTGATTCAATTTAACAGGCATGTTGATGAATACATTATAATTTCTTCAAAACCCCAAAACTTTTGAATCAGAGTGTGCAATGTTTTAATATTGGTAGGATAAATAAATAAATAAATCTTCCATAAAAAATCTAAATACAAAAAAAACATAACTAAACCCAAACTTTTGGATTGTAGTTTAAAATGTTTAAAATTATATAAGGGGGATTTGTGTATGTCCAAAAAAAAAAGGGATTTCATTTTAAAAAAACCTAAATTTATTTGACAAAAATTATATATATATAAGGACTATATTATATATTATATAATAGATTCTATTATATTTAGATATATACTATATTATAGTATTTTTTTAGAATTTGTGTATTTTTTGGATGGAGGAATATAATTTAGTTGTGCACACATTCTTGTTATGATAACTTTAAAGGGGTCATATGGAGTTGCTAAAAATAACATTATTTTGTGTATTTTTGTAATGAAATGTGTTTATGCGGTTAAGGTTAAAAAAAAAAACACATTATTTTCACATAATTTACATTATTGTTTTTCTTCTCTATGCCGGCCTTTCTGAAAACCCGCGTCGATTTTTAACCCCCCCAAACAAAGCTCATCGTTCTGGAAAAGCAAGGTGTGCTGTGATTGGCCAGCTAACCAGAGCGTTATGATTGGCCGAATACCTCAAACGTGTGAAGGAAATGTTACGCCCCTCACCATACTATGATGGCCTGGTTGATGCCGTGTCCGGCCTGAGCGACGAGACAAAAACATTTAAAACCCATTATAAACGAGGCATTTTGTTGCATCCAGTGGGTACATAATTATTGATTATAATGACTTATACTGTCGTTTTACGCTTTGCGTTGCGCCGCGTAAACATAAAATCATGTCGGCATTTGTGATCGGAGAAATTAAAAACAACAACCAAAGCGCTTACCCAGCGTTTGAATTGTCATTGGCAAATTCTTTAAATATAAAAAAATTTACTTACAGACTGTGAGTCAGAAGAGCCAGAGTATCCTTGCAAAGTTGGAATTGCCCCACTTAATAGAAACAGCCTTTTCAGGCCAGACCCAGTGTAGTACTTTGCAGGTTCAGGAAACAGTCTTCCATAAAATGCGTCACACACTGCAGGCTTGAGTGAGCAGAGGCGGGCGGGTTTGAGAACGGTGCGGCCGGTGGATTTGATGAAGGAGCGTCCGTAGGGCTTGCGGCAACCACATGTGGACGACCCCGGGCGGACTCTGGCTTCGTCCACGGTGAAAGCCGATCCGGTGATCCCCAGCACGAAGTTGTTGTATTCCTCAGCAACCAGCACGGATCAGCTCCAGGTATGACGAAGCAGATATCGTCCTCTTTTGGAAGACCAAACAAAGTAGTTTCACTTTCACAACGAAGCACACAGCATCTTCACGACATGGCTGCGGCGGCAACAACAATACTACAACGAGAATAAAAGTTACGTCTTCTTTCTTTGCGTGAACACTTGGGTGGCGTTATGCTAATCTTCCCACATCATGACGTAGACATGTGGGGGCGTGTTAGAACGAGCCGTTTTAGGGGGGTGTGGCAGAGTTTTAACTTTGATAAAGAATATCTTTTTTTTTGAGACTTTAGTCTTTGCAACTTTACAGATCTTCTTTATGCACCAAGAGCTTGTAACACTCCAAAGAGAAAGGAACAATTGAAATCGCATCATATGACCCCTTTAAACTGTAATAATATTATAATGCTTTCATAATGCTTTCCTCCAGAATATTCTGCAGGTCGCAACTTTAATTGCGTCGGCACAATCTACAATGAGCGTAATTTACATAATATTAAATATTCACATAACAAAACCACCATTCCAGCACAGTTTGCTCCTGGATAAACTGGATTTTGGTAGTTACTGAATAAGATGCAGGCTTTTGCACTGAAACTTCACACACTAAAGTGGCTTATTGAATTTGACCCTCAGTCTCCTTAAGAAATAGCAAACCAACAATGACCTTATAACGGCCTTTCCACAGTGAAAACCACTCCAGTTCCCATTACTTTGTTGTTGTGTTCAATAACCCACCCTATCAGAGTCTCTCCCTCCCTCAAGATCTCCTTCAGCATTTATCACACACGCCAGAGAGTTTAACTTGGTGCCTAGACCTAAATCCAGCCTGTGCAGTCTTAAATGGTCCACCTAATAGTTTCCTACAGTTGAGTGATTATATGACCTCTCGCCTCCTTCCTCAGCCATTAATCTGGAGAATGACACTGCGAAGCAGAGATGAGCTCTGAGCCTCGTCCCGCCGGCCTTTAGAGCTGTTTCCAGTGTGATTACAAGCAGAGATGGATCTCGATGGCTTGAACACAAGCGTAGATTTGGATGCACCATGGGGACAGGTCCCTGCCAAAGTTAGAAGACTGTCGAATAAATCCTACTGATATTTCTAGTGACTGCAGTTCTGGTTGAAGACATGTTAAAGGCAGTTTCACCCAATAATGAAAGTACTGTCGTCATTTACTCACCCTTGTGTTGTTCCAAAATCCATAAGACTTTGTTTTTTATATATTTGTAATGAAACCTGAGAGGTTTCTCTCTCTCCACTGAAAGTTCAGTTATGCAAAACAGAAGATCCAAAAAGGCTATGAAGGTGTCATTAAACAAATCTACATGAATCATTTGATGTAATCCAAGGCTTGTGAAGAGATATGATCACATTACATATTGAACAGATTTCATTTAGGCTTGGATTAAAGGGCTTGATTCATTTGATGATGCATTTATGACCTTTTTGGATCGTCTAAGTTTTGGTTACCTGAACTTTTAATGGACAGACAGAAATTTCTCATGTTGCATTAAAATATCTATTTGTGTTTCAAAGTTTAACCAAAATCGGATTGTGCATACAAATTAAAAAATGCTTTCTATCAACACCTTTATTATTATTAGTAGTATTATTATTATTATTATCAGTCATTTATATTTATTAAGAAAACACATAGCTCATTTATGAAAATCAGTATTAAGGATTAACTAAATTGTAATAATAAAAAAAGTAAATTAAATAAAGTATTAAAACTAAAAGTAGTACCACAAATACTTCAAGTACTGTGGTTTAAATAATTTACATTTTAAATGATTTCACTTTTGATTTATCTAACGTAAGTTTCTTTAGAAAAAAAACTGCTAAATGAATAATAATAATAATAATTAATAAAGAATGTTTGGAGTGCTCATTTGCTAGTTATTGGTTTGTTCGTTAAGAGTCTCCATGTATATAACTATCGGTTTATTAATACAGCATATTTCATTTATATGCACATTTAAATTGTTTACAACTAGAATTCAGACATTATGTGAAATCAAACGTGTGAACATTTAAAAATAAATGTCAGATAAAACAAACTAAGAAGATAAATAGAAGGTGACAGGCCTGAAAGGACATTATATGCATGAGCGAAGAATAATGCTTAGAGACGGATGATTCCAATAAAGTTTCCATAAAATGACAAATTACAAACGAAGTGTGGTAGGTGCCTTATAAAAGTGCTCTGACTGGGCACCAGATGAACTGCTGAAGGGTGAAATTGGAGAGCGGAAAATAATAATAATAATGTTTCTGGATCAACATCAATTGTTGGAATAAGATAAGAAAAACTGTCAAACAAACCTAGTCCAAAGCCTTTAAGGGCAACATGAAATGCTACTCACAACCTATTTTACTTTTGAAAACTGACATATTTACCAGTCAACAAGAAAAAATGTAGGCCAGGACATGATTTTATCAGTCAGGAATTGACTGAATCGTGAAAAGTGGCTGTTATATACCAGGTAAATAGAATAGAACAGAACAGAACAGAGTAGAGTAGAGTAGAGTAGAGTAGAGTAGAGTAGAGTAGAGTAGAGTAGAGTAGAGTAGAGTAGAGTAGAGTAGAGTAGAGTAGAGTAGAGTAGAGTAGAGTAGAACAAAAACAATAACATAAAATAAAAAATTAATTAAATTAAATAATGCATTACATTTTGATAAAAGTGATAACATTTTATAAATGTTTTTTTTTTTTTTCTACACCAAACTGAGCTTCAGTGAATCTGCATTTGTATGATTCTTTCTAAAAAAAAAAAAGTTGTAAAAAAAAAAACAACAGTAGGTTTTCAACTAAGCTAGTCTGAGGAAAGGGAATACGGTTTGATGGAAAGACAACACACCTTTTCTCCATCTCTGTGTTTACTGTGTTAGTGGCGGTCGCAGGTATTCACAGACAGGTGGCTGGAGGGAACTCAAACATGTTTGACTGTTTTCATCCCTGTTGAGCAAGAGGATGCATTGGGGTGTTGTTCTAGAAACATGTCCTACTTGGCGAAATCACGCAGCAGATTGCAGAATGATTTTCATAGTCAGGCTTCAGAGTTCCCGTTCCAACAATTGGTCTTTCACAGTTGAACAACCAGAGAGCCAAACTCTAATGACTCTAGTTACATATTTACACCATTAGGAATCAGAGATAGCGTGACTCATTTTAGCCAGTTTAACACCATCTCTACATCTCGTGTCTGACCTTGTAATATTTCCCAACTCATTTACTCTGCTAATGTGTCACATTGACTATGAATCACTTGATGTCTCGCTCTCAGCAGAGTGAATCTAACTGCTTTAACCTTGAAAGTGACCCTATCAAAAGATCAGTTAATCTACTGCTATAATCTTCCTAATAACGCCCTTTTCTTCCCAGTGCAGCGCCCTAAATCACCCATAGTCGAGGTGACATTGATGCTGGATATATATTGGATTGATCCATTTAAGAGCTATAAAAGAGATTTTGGGCAATGGCCAGTGCGAGGAGATTTTGCGAAGTCAATTTGAACAATTTACAGAGGCCACGACTTTCCCACTTTGGCGAATCAAAGCAGGGGTGACATCATACTGTGATAATTTATGAGCGCTTATGAACATTGAGCCGCAGGGTGATGATAGACGAGCAGTTTCACATATCAAGTGAATTCTGGGAACTTCACTTTATGGTGTTAATAACACATAACTGTTGCCACTGTACTTGTTGGCAACAGAAGTGGAACTGGATATGATATTTATATATAATAGGGCATTTATTTTGACTTTTTTTCCCCCCTGACATGTACATTCTCATAACCATAATGCAGCCGGACATTTTTTGACTTTCCTTGTGTGATTTTGTAAAACAGTATGTATGCATGTACAGTATGTATGTTTAAAAAAGTACATTTAATTGAATAATGTATTACAAATTAGAAGCAATACCACAAATACTATGATGCACAATGTACATTTTAAACTAATTTAAATAATAGCTTTGTTTTTATCTAAAGTAAGTTGCTTTAGATGAAAATGCATAAATGGCATAAAAATTATATAATAATCCAAAAATGTACTAGTGATATTTTTATATTGATTTTTATAACTAATTATTTTCTTTCTGTATTTCTTTATGATTATTATTATTATATTTACTTATTCATATTTATTTATTTTATTTTTGGTACAAAATATGACCCAGAAATGTTCTTCCAAGTTTTGGGAGATTTTTCCTCCTTTGTAAATTGCATTAAATTAACAAATAGTTTTATAGTATTTCATTTCTGTATTATGTTGCCTTGGAAAACCATTTTAATGTAATATGGTATGTGCTCTTATTTCTGTAGTGCTAAACATGATCAACTCAGATCAACTTTTGATCTCCAGCCTTGACGCTTCAAACTCTTCCAGCTTCAGTAGGGTCTATTTCGCTTTTGTTTAAATCGCAAACCTTCTGTTGTCTTCAAGGCCAGAATGCATCATTTATATTGTGAGCAATAAAAGCATTAGTACAGCAGTTGAATGTTGGGTTGTTTTATGCCCAGATTTCTGAGAACTAAATGACCTTGGGACCAAGCCAAATACAGATTTTTTTGATGTATGTTTTATTCAAATTGGGTTGACATTTCAGGAAATGTGCTGTAGTTTGAGTGTCGAGTGTATTTAGACAGATTGAACAGCATATGTAATAGACAGGGCACGTTAAGCGCTGTCGTTTGCATGTAATGACTGTCTGATGTCTGGGATCTGCAGGTATGTTCTGTGTTAATGCTCTGATAAGCCAGTGCAGTTGTCATTTTCAGCGTCTGTTGGTAGTAAGTGCTTTGTTCTCTATTTGTTTCTTCTTGTGTGTGATTAATCGGGCTGTTAACTGGTTACCTTTAGATTCATCAATCCACATTCATTCAGTCACTCCAGGTGATTTGTACTTAATAATGTTGAGGCTGCAGCTCAGGTTTGGAGTAACAATGAATAATCACGTAAAACGTGGCTTCCTTGTTCATAAATTAAATTTTGAAGTACAAATTTCGTAGTATGTTAGAACGGATCTCAGAAAGGATTTACACAGAAAGATTCATACAGATAGACAAGCTTTTAAAGGAATAGTTCACCCCAAAATTTAAAAAATTGCTGAAAAAAGTTTTTATTTAATTTCATCCTCAGACCATCCAAGATGTAGGTGAGTTTGTTTCTTCATCAGATTTGGAGAAGTGTAGCATTACATCACTTGCTCAGCAGTGGATGCTCTGCAGTGAATGGGTGCCGTCAGAATGAGAGTCCAAACAGCTGATAAAAAACATCACGATAATCCACACCACTCCAGTCCATCAGTTAACATCTTGTGAAATCACAAGCTGAAACACATCCATCAAGACGTTTCTAAACCTCAACCTCACTTTTTGGTTCCAAATATGAGTCCATAATCTTTAATAAAGTTGGTGTCCAGTGTTTTTTTTTTTTTTTTTTTTTTTTCTTTTCTTTTAAAAATCACTTGTGTCTCTAACCACTATTTTAGCAATGTTTTAAGGCAGAAATGTCTTGATGGATTTGTTTCTTACAAACATGCAGCTTTTTACTTCACAAGATGTTAATTGATGGACTGGAGTGGATTACTTGTGGATTATTGTGATGTTTTTATCAGCTGTTTGGACTCTCATTCTGACGGCACCCATTCACTGCAGAGCATCCTTTGGTGAAACAGTCATGCTGAAATGTACTGTTAAATTTTAAGACTTGTAAACCTTATAACTCATACATAACATATGCAAAAATCATTGCCCAATTGCAAATTTAAGGTTAGTTCTTGGTTAGTATATGCCTTAACTCATCATTAGTTAATAAGTCAACTTTAATTTAGGTATTAGTACATGATTATTCATGTACTGTTGTTGTACAGCATTACTGTTAAGGTTAATTAAGTACAGACTTAATCATCGAATAATTTTTTTTAAGCTAAGCAGCATATGACCAACAGAATTCCTTTGCTTACAAATCTCTGTATCAATCCTTGAAGGCAATCAATATCTCCAAAATAAGTTTGACATGAAATTGCACAATGTTATATGTTCAAGTACAAACATTGGATGTATAAACATGCCTGAAGCTGCCATTTAAGACAGCGAAATGTTACCGCTTCTTGATATAAAATAGCGCAGCTTGTTTTACAGCCTGATGGCTGCCATTGATCAAATAAATATCCCAACTCTCGGAATGGTAGAGCAGCCCTCAAGGAATTTCATCCAGAAATGGTGTGTTTGGATCGACAGTCCATTACAATATTTCACTTTCATTGCCTCAGGTGTCATCTCAGACACTGCTGCATGAATGCAAAAGACAGAAATTACATCGACAGTGTACGCAAATAAAAAAAGTGACAGATTAGATTAGAATTTGAAATTCTCAGCATTTAAATGGAAATCTTTCAAAGATGTTTAAATGTCAAATGTTTTTATTAAGCACACTGATTACATTTGACCCATTTTCTGACAAGCAGAGAGATTAAATATTACCTTTAAAACCATATTAACTTGAAAAATAACCAAAGGCCTCTGTGAGATGCAGAACATATGAGTTTGTTCGGGCAAAACTTGACATCAGTGTGCTAGAACATTATAGGCTGTTGGCTGGGAGTTGCTTATTTACTGGCCCAAGACAAAAAAAATCGGTAACACTTTATTTCGATAGTCCACTTTCGACATTCTATTAACAGTAAGTAATTTTGCAACTACATGTCAACTAGCAGTTAGTAGAGTATTAGTAGACTGTCTGCTTAATATCTTCTAACATTTCTTTGTCAACATTCTACTAACCCTAAACCTACCCTAACAGTCTACTCTGAGAGTTAGTAGACATGTAGTTGCAAATTAATGAGAATTAGTTGACATGTAGTTGACATGTAGTTACAAAGTTACTTATAGTTAATAGAATGTCTAAAGTGGACTATCGAAATAAAGTGTAACCAAAAAAACAGCCAAAAGTGTTTCTGGTCCCTCCTTAAAATGTAAGTCTATGGGATTTTTCTACCAATTTTATCTCCCGAAAAATGTAAATGGTGCAGAAGAGTTGCATGCTGAAGTTTCATACTTATGGTTAAGGATTTGAACCGTGTATGTTATGACAGATGTGTCTCTTATGATTCCATCAGTGTCTTCCAGTTTTAAGTTCTCGTGATTTTGGTGTTGTACATCCTGGGACAATTTCAGCCCACACACTCCCATTTCATTCTGTTCTTTCATCTTCTTCCCTCACTTGAGAACGCTCATTTCCAAGTTAGTCGAAATGTTGCATAGCCTCTGGATATGTACGTGCGTAGACGGAGAAAGAGAAAAATTAAGATCTCTAGGATTAAGAATAATCACTATAATGAGAATGCTTCTGAAGGGGGGGGGGGGGGGGGGGGGGGGGGGGAATCATTTCTTCAATAGTTAAATACTACTTAATAATTGGTTGCAATAATAAATAACTATTTTAAGACAGACCTACCATGAGCTCTGAGATTGTTCGGTGATGATATATGCTTCTGTAGAATCAATAAGTCACAGTAATTTCAGGTGCATTTGTAAAAAACAAGGTTTAATTATTGAATTCCTATAGTGCTCTAACAATTGATGAAGGTGAATTATGTTTGATTTATTAAGTGAAACGTTATATATAAGGTATTTTATGCAATAAAAAAGGAAAGTGAATACAGTACAGTGGATTACCTTTATTTTGTTATTTTCACCTAAAACGATTAAACATCATTTTTATTAATGAAATAAAGTGGGAAATAAAAGTTTCCCAATATAGATATTATATGAGAAACCCTATAAAACATTTAAATAATAAAAATAAAAATGTAATCTAACTAAAATTAGGTTTAAGTACTAAAATGACTGAAAATAAAATTGCAATAAAAATCTAAATAAAATGAAAAGAAAAAACGGAGTACAAATAATAATAATAATAATAATAACAAAAATGACGAATTGAATATAAAATTACGAAACTAAAATAAAAAACTAAATGAGAGCTAAAAGATTATTAAATAATAATAATAATAATATAGTCATTTTATAATAGTAGTAACCCACAAACAACATGCACACAAAATGACAATAAAAATAAATGAGAAGATAAAACTGAGTTATTAAAAAACTAAGTATAAATAATATTTAAAAAAAAGAAATCTAAATAAGAAATGCACATAAACAAAATTACTAAAAATAAAAAGGGAAAAAAATGGGAAACTAAGATTACCTAATCGGAATATAAATAATGCAAAATGTTATTAATGAATACTATAATACATATATAAATAAAAAAGGTAGTTCATTCGCTCTTAAAGAGGTTGACTTTTTTTTTCTCAGATTTTGAACTTTTAGACGTTTCACTCTAAGTCAGTGTAATTTGTAATCACCTTAGATCTGGATTTGTGTGGGTTCACAGCTTAAACTATTTTTTTTTTTTTTTTTTTTTTTTTTTTTTTTTTTTTTTTTTTTTTTTTTTTTTTTTTTTTTTTTTTTTTGTTTTTTTTTTTTTTTTTTTTTTTTTTTTTTTTTTTTTTTTTTTTTTTTTGTTTTTTTTTTTTTATTTATTGAAGAATGTTTAATCAGTATACAGAAGTAAATAAAAAAAACTTTTCAGTATTTTCATACAATACATATCATCTATGAATGAAAAGTCTGTGTCGTTGGTTACAGAACATGCAGGAAGGTCATCAGTCTGGAACTGATGGTGGTTTAGAAAGGTCTGGTGTTTACAGTCTTACCACAACACACCACACACATTTCATGCTCGTACCTTCTGCTCAGCTTTTAATTACCAGTATGGCACCCTCCACGCGCGCTGGCTCAGACCTCCGACCATCTGCGGCAACAGCCAAGGGACCAGACCAATGAGCCTCATTTAACACTTCCTCCAGCCGACACTAGAGTTAGCGCTCACACCGCGCGTGTGCGTTTCGTGTCAATGGACTGCTTACAGTTTACATAATCTAATATGAAATTCAAAGATTACATTAATCCGATTATTCAAATCTGATGTTCATCACACTATCTATTGGGAATCAAAGCAGTGAGTGTTTAAATCCGCTCAAACCTGAGAAAAGAAATGAACACAGCTTCACTAAAGGCCATGTGCATATATTGTCAAAAACATGCTTCTCTTTTCACAATACTATGTTTTGACCTCAAAACACTTTTACCATAGTGCTTGATTGTAAAATAATAAATTACGCACATTTGAAATCACATAAACAGCAGCACCAGACGTGGCTTTTATCGAATTGTTAGTTAAACTTGCTCAGTAGCGCACCTGGTACAGCATTGGACTTGCCCGGGCCTAGAGCCCTGTGAATCATGAGTCACGATTTAACAGCTCAAAGAATTGTAGAAGCAAACTAAAATGACACGGTTGCTTCAGCAGTTGTGTTTTTATCTCACGTTTGCTTTTGTTTACACTATCAGTTATGTTTTGTGTAGGTGTAGCAGAGTGAGGTATAGACCCAGTATGATTGGCTGGCGTTACCCAAACAGGTGAACCTATCAGTGTTTGTACCCTTTTTTAATTGTCCCATTGATGTGGGAAATTTACCACAAGTTGGGGGTGGTTTAAAGAAGGGGTTGTTCATTGGAAAAGCCAATTAGTACCTGTGTGCCTATAAAAGGGGGAGTGTTTGGTTGCTTGGGATGCATCATCCTTGGTACCGCCCCTTTGTGACATGTGGCGCTTTGAGTGCTAGCAGTTGGGTTATCCTCCTGTCTGTCGTGTGCTGGCTGTTGGCCAGTTTTCAGGTTTGTCCCCGTTTTAAAAATGCCTTTTTGCCTGTTAAATAGAGGCTTATTACCTTGTTTGTTTTTAGATATGGGCCTGCAAGTAGCTGTAATCCTGCGTGGTGAGCGACCATGTGTATTGCAGCATTGTACTGTTTTCTTGGTAGGCATGGCTAGTTTTAAAGTTTGTTTTAAACAAGTTTTTATGCATAACTTTCATTTAATGTCCAGCAGGATTGATTGCACATCCAGGGGTTTCTAATGATCTTAATTGAAGCCTAATGAACCTCACGTAACTGACTGCACTTCTGCTCTGCTCTACTCTACTCTGTTTTGTTCTGTCTGGAATTCATCTAGGTCCGTCTGTTATATTTTGTTTTGTATTGTTTGGTGTATGGATTTAGGTGGGAGGGGTTGGTCATGGTACCTTGTACTGCGTGTCCATGTGGAGTGCTGTTTAATATTACTGATTTTTCACGAATGTGTGTCATGGGTATTGAGTGTGGGATAGAAATCTGAGGTCTTTGCTGGCCACCTCCCTCTTTATTTTCTCTTATTGTATTGTACTTGTTTTATAAGTTACTGGTAAAGACGTGATGTATTGAGACCTGGTGTGAAGTAATGTATGTGTTTTTATCAATTGTACGTTAATAAAGTGACTGTTTACTAACCATATGATGCCCCCCCTGCTTTGGCAAAGAACCTGGGTCACTTTGGTTTAGTGGCTGTTAGGTCCCGGGTATTCCGCGGTGGAGTAGGTCGACTATAGGATTTCTCTTATGTTGGTAGTTATTCTAAGCACCTGACCACCTACCGCCACAAGGGTGTAATTAAGTGGTGACATTTTTTTTTTTTTTTTACTCGACACAGCATTAACCTTTCATCACCACTCACCAGATATTTAATTTATGAACTACTGTGATACTTAAAAGCAACATAATAAAACATACACGTGGATAAAATACATGTATTAGTGCTTCTCACTGTCAGTGGCGTAGCGTCTGTGTATGCAGGTACATATGGGCCCGGGCAGATTGGGGGCCCCCCGAGCCGAGGGGGAACTTTTAATTGAAACAAGGGAACGAATAGAGCCCTGCACGGGCCCTGCCCTTGTCCAACAGCTTTATGAGAATTCTCGTCCCGATAACGTGACTTATTTCTCTCTCTCTTCCCCATTACACAGCTATTAAGATAGTTCAGTTTTGGTTTTTAATTGCAAAGTGGTCATATTTCTTTTCGTTTCTTTATTCATTTAATTTAGAAATATGTTTGGAACATTTCATGTTTGTTAAATTCATGTTTTTTTTTTTTTAAAGGAACGACCAAGCGGCAGCGGCAGACTGTGAGTTGAGCATTACGTTTGATCAACTTAGACTTCTTAAACAAACATGACTTACCTAAAATAAAGAGACATAAAACACTTCATGGATTTCACAGTATTAATTTAAACATTTAAACAAGATAAATGAGCGCTGTTAGGTGCATATCCAATAGTTTGTGCCGAGAGTGGAAGCTAAAGCACGCTTTGCAGGACATGGAGGCTCCAGCGCGATCACTTGCATTTTTTTTGCATTCAACAGCGGAAACTTAAAAATATGCCGTAATTTTTGCTCATAAAGGTAATAGTATACATAATTCGGAACTGCAAAGGGGATAATTTTTGTGTGCACTCACAATATCAACAAAACCTTGTGCTTTTGTAAAGTAAGGAAAACAAACCGGATGCGCTTTTCTGTTGTCTTGGTCTTGAACAGGAGCGCTTCACCAACATGATAAATATATCTATAGAATGCTTTAAATGACTACTTAACAAAATAAAACAAATTAAAAACAAAAACTCTTTCATTATGTAATCTGTAAAGATGCATTTCTCTCTAAAGGCTCGTCCAATGAGGAGATGGCGAGTCAGGTTCTTAAAATTCATTTTTGCAACATTGACTCAGAAAATATTAGTTTATTAACAAATAATTCAAATATCCTCTCACTATTTTTTACTTTTTTTTTGTTTGTTTTTTATTTATTCTGTTTTGTTTTTTTGGCCGCTGTGCCAAAATTGTGTTTGCATTCATTAGCCTATACGGCAGCATTTTTGTGCCACATTTAAAAATAACTAAATAAATAAGATTAACGTCATAATATTTTAAAATCATGTTATATTGCGTCAAGTTAATGTGAAAATTCCACCTATAGACCTACTCCTCCAAAAAAAAAAATTTTTTTAAAGTCTGTGGAATCCTTCATTCTTTTTACTTTTTTTAAAAACTCTGAGACATTCGTTTGTATTAAATAGTTCTGATTTTTTTTCAACATGCATTCAAATATTCAAGTTTATTTCGTGCTGCAAATATTAAAAAGAAAATATAATTGATTCATATGCAACTTGAACTCAGGCGAATTATCTCACTACAAATTAAAAAGAGCGTAAAAAGACGTTTGTTGTTTGCATTTTATCATAAAATTGACAGAAGGCCGAGACTTTGTAGTAACAAAGCACAAATCTGCGATTATTGACTTGAAAACTTTAATCATTTCCAAGCATTAGCCTACACCATAAATAAAACAGCTTGTGAATAGTCACGATTCACATAACGTTATTTACTTCCGAAAAAAAAAAAAACAGTACGGCCATACGTTAAGTTAACCGAGTTGGAGCTAATAACGTTTGGGGGGGCCCGTACAATTTGTTTGCATATGGGCCCGGGGCTGGCTCGCTACGCCACTGCACACTTTGAAAGTGTCACGAGAGGTACAAGAAGCAGCATTTTCAGAAAGGTTTTTCCAATAAGCCTGGGTTGTTCTTTTTAGAGCTGACAAACATTAACTTACTTTGATATATGTAAAAGTTCTGTATTTGTTTTATTTTACTTTATTTTACTATTTATATAATTTCATTATATAGTTTCATTACAATATAGTTAAAAAATCTCTATCATCATTTACACACCCTCATGTGTTCCAAATCTGTATGAATTTCGTATGCTTGAATACTAGAATAAGATATTTTGAAGAATGGTGAGGGCATAAAGACAACTGATTTTGATTGTATGGACAAACAAACACTGAGACATTTTTAATTGATTGAGACTGAGAGATATAGACAAATTACCAAGCCAGAACTATGCAGATTTACAAGAAATTAAATAAAATTACTTTGAATGAAATGGAGCTATTCACATTTGCTTTTTGTGGAGGATTTCAAATGATCACAGTTCAAGAAATTTCACTTACAAGCTAAACACTTTGATGTTTGACATCATTAATTAAAAGTTACACTACTTTTTGCAACTTTAAAATTTTGAATTAATGGTGGTTTGGGACAAATTAACCGCTACAAAAAAAAAATCATTATATTAATAGGCTTAATTCTCTTTTTGCCCGGAAGATCAAATGGAACTGTAGTTCAGTTGTGAAAATGTCACAGGAATGGTAAAGCTAAATTCAAAATGATAAATGAATGTTAGACACTTACATACTGTATACATGCACAAATAACAACATGAAAATATGAAAATTATTTATTTATTTCTGAGGAAAAAATTGATAATAATACACGGTAACTCCTCCGATTCTGTTTAAAAGCATCTTGGGATGGACCTTGTGGAGTTGATTGGAAGAATATGTGTAGAAAATGCATGTGGAGATGTTATGTCGTTTGAAACACCCTTTCTGCAAAGTTTTGAACGCTGCATGAGGTCTTAGCATCTTAGTGACTAACATAATCCCACATTAAACCCAAACCACAAAATTTCCTTTTTCTAGAGTAGCATTTCCCAAACGATCTCATAGGGGCTCACACTAACCCCTCCCTGCCTTCAACCAGGCCCACACACACACACATCCCACACTGTTGTCATAGCAGTTCCACTGGGCTGAATTTGATCCAAAAACATCCTGACACTCAATTAATTTCATGTGGTCTTACTTCACAGACAGGCCCCCTAATTATACGTCAGTTCCACAATTACACCCTTTGCAATGGTGAGTGGGCGATGGACAGAATTGCTAGTTGTTACACATATGTCAGTGAGGGCGAACCTAATCCCTTTCCCCTGGGAAAATGTTTGCCCTTGGTTGCATGTGTTTTGCAGGGATGCATTAAGCTTACTTCAATCACACAGACAGATGTGAACAAACAAGTAACCCTCAACGCCCAACTCTGAACCAGCTCCCTTACTGTGGGCTGAAGCATTTGCACAGGGAAGTTCTCATCAACGCACCGCATGATAGCCACACCAGACCTAATGTTTTGATGGGAGTTGCACTTTGCGAAAATGGTGTTTATATAATGTCAATCCTGTTCCTTTTGCATAAATTGCAAATTCGAGCAAAATTACAATAACCTTGATTTCATGCTCCAGCAGAAATGAATGCGATGTTAATGGGAGGAAAGAGGATGTTCCAAACCTGAGTATAGGCAATCATTAAAGCACACTTACTGATGGAAGCCAACAAAACGGTAGAAATATGAAATGGATGGACTCCCACACACTGACTCAGAGCAGAGGATTTGCTCTATTTGTATCTTGGTCTAAACGTTTAACTTGGACTTTATTTTTCTGCAACCAATAAGTATGTATATTCTTAAAGTAGGAATTATTTCAAGCCCATCACTGATTTGACACTCATGTGCTATAATTTAAACAAATAACAAATAATACATACGGGGATATAAAATAATGTGAATGCCAAATTATGGAAGCCTTAAACAGCCCAACTGTTTGAGGTTTTAAGAACAACAAACTTTATGATTATGACTGCGTATACAAAGCATGGCAAGACTTCATCAGCAGAGGCAAAAACTGAAAGTGAATGATTGGACAGTCATTCACTAAAGAATTGTGTCCAAATAATACCTCTGCAAAGTGAGGCAAACTTCAATATCCACTGTAAAGACCCTGTTTCCTCAATAACTGACCACAGAGACTTAATGCCAACATTCCTGAAAAAGCTGCAACTGCTAAAACTTTAATTGCAGACACCAGTGCTAAAATGTAAGAAGGATGGTCTGATGGTTATAAAACTTGTACATTTGGACCCAGACAGTTAAAAGAACCTGAAACAATCTCTGAAACATCAGAACATCAGACCACATTCAGCTGGAGACTATTCAGAAGTTGTATAAACCTATTCCAAGAAGTTTGGAAGCTGTAATAAAGTCAAATGGTGGTAAAACACCTTCATAAAGAAATATTGCCTTGCCAAATATTGCAATCCTGTTGATAAGAAGTTCTAGAAAAAAACATACAATGTCTTGTAAAAAGAATTTTAAAAAATCATTATGGGTAGAAGGCCAGTGCAAAAATGACTAATAAGAGCTCAAATATCTATATACTCCACACCACATTATTCATAGTCAATATTTGTATATTTTGTTCCAAGGAAAAGTTCTGTAAAAACAGAACCAAATTGAACTATTGATCTTGAAGAGGGCAAAATATGTGTACACATAATGAAAAGCTGGTGAAGATGGGAATGGGAAATTCAGTTTGAAACGCAATTTTTTTATGGTGTCTTTCAAATTCAGTGTATCAAAACATTATTTTTAAAAGGTGAAATGTCATAGCAGGATTGAACAAAATGTGGATTGAAATATGACTACATTTTTCAAAACATATATAATTACATCAATATATAATGTGGGATATATTGTTTTATGTGCCACAACAGGGAGAAAAAAAGTTATATATGTTTGGAACATGAGGGTGAGTAAATGATGATGACATTATTAATTTTTGCATTTGACTATATTACAACACACCACCACAATATTCACAAAATGTGATGCGGGATTCAGTTTGGAACTTCTTTCCCTTAGAAATTGCTAGCAAATTTCACAAATAATTACAGAAACAGAAAGTTTCACACTGAAATAAACATGGCATTTTGAAGTAGAAAGGCTCAAATAGTACTTTCTAGTAAAACATACTTAAATCATCTTTGTTTTATTCTTAACTTTGTACAATTTTTGTACTTTGTCAGAGTAGACAAAAACAAAAAATATTTGTATTTATTTATTACCAGAGATTTATTTCATATTGATTTATTATGAAGTGTAACCATTGACTTTAAGTAAGAGAACCATGTGGTCAAAAAGCATTTATGTGTCACTCCCTCAATTATGATGTCAGAAAAATCAAACTATTATTTTTAAAGGGGGGAAAGTTCCAACCCAGTCCCGAGGGTTATACAGGCTTCATGCCAGCATAATGCATCACACGCAGCATTTGCACAGTCAACACAAGGTCAACAAAAGAAAAATCTGCGTTTAATTCATATAGGCAAACGGATTCAATCTTAACGAGCTATTTATCCAACAATGAGGGGAAAAGTGCAGCGCTCTGCGATAATCCATAGTTACGTTACAAATCCGGCTTGTGAAGGACACCAACCCATACTGCCATCTCAGCGTTTCCACCATCAACAGACGGTTGATCCATACAAAATCAATGTGCGTGTTGTTTGGTGAATAGAGCTATTTTTGTTTGTGACATAATTGTACTGACAAAACAGGAATGATTAGCTTTCATAGACGTGCAATGCGAGCATAACCATAGTTGTACTTGCACAAAGCATATTTTAATGCCACAAACAAGAGCATAATGGGGTTGGTGGAGTCATCATTTTACATAAAAGGCCCTTCGCATGACGCAGTGAGGCTAATAAAGGACGAGGAGAAACCTTTTGCGCTATTTGTCTTCTGGAAGACATAATTAATTTGCTATATGAAGTCTCTGCGCTTGTAAAACGTAGAGTCAATAAAGCAGCAAGCACACAACACTCGTGACAGGTGAATTTAATGGTAAAAGCTTTTGGAACGTTCCCACACCGCTTAAGCCGGTGATATCACCTTACTTGAGATAAACAGGATAGAGTGCTGGAATAAGACAAAGAACAGACAACAGATGGGGAAACTGCATAGTGTGTATGTAAAAAAAAAAGGAGGAAAAAAAACAAGCTCTAATCTTTGAAGGGCGCTGAGCCAGAGCTGTTTTTCATAGGCCTTCAGCAGAACATGTCCCAGCCCTCATCAAATCACTGTCCTCAAATTTGTTGGGAAAAGACACACACACAGATTTTTGACTATCAGCATTAGGAATGTGAAAACCAATCCACTAGGGGATCTGTGGAATATTTGTGAGGAAAACCACCCTCAGAACGTCTTATTGTATTATATGAGTTGTGAATTGGGTTTAATAAATTATATATAGGCTAAAATAAAATAAATACAATACCTTTCAAAGGTTCAGAGTCTCCTATGTTCACCAAGGATGCATTTATTTGTTAAAAACATAGCAAAAACAGTAATATTATGAAATGTTATTGTAATTTAAAATATCTGTTTTCTATCTGAAATTATTTTTATTTTCAGGATGTTTTGATGAATAGAAAGTTTATTTTATTTAAAGCATTTATTATAAATCGAAAACTTCTGTAAGTTTGTGAAGTGTATTCACTTCGATTCAAGGCACTCCATTATTTTACCCAAGCCTGAACTTTTAATTTAATCATTACTTAATCATTTCTCCTTTTTTGTTTATAAACAAGATTATCAATAGAGAATAAGCACCATAAAATGATTATAAACATAATCATTTTATTAATTTGTTCTTTTCCAAGACCTCAGAAATCTATGATATCCCTTGTGTGAGAAAAAGTACATTAACTCTCATCCAGTATTACACTAAATTTCACTATCACAAGTTTGACAAAAAATACCCTATACTAGTACATATAAGGTCATAGTTTTAAATGTTCTTTATATATAAATATAATATATTATAGATATATACATACACTGAACAAAATTTAACCGCAACATACAAACACTTTTTTTTTTAGATTGATTTTTCCGTACTGCTGTTTTGTCTGGTCAGAGGAGAACTGCCCCCGACTGAGCCTGGTTTATCCCAAGGTTTTTTCTCCATTCTGTCACCGATGGAGTTTTGGTTCCTTGCCGCTGTCGCCTCTGTCTTGCTTAGTTGGGGACACTTCATTTCCAACGTTATCGTTGACATGATTGCAAAGATATTATTTAAAATTTTGAGCTGGATGTTGACATCACTGAATTGAGTGATGAACTGTCTTTAACTGAAAATTTTGTTTACTATTGTCATTTTTCATTATTTACACTATTTTCCTAATTAATGCTGTTCAGTTGCTTTGATACAATCTGTATTGTATAAAGCGCTATAATAAATAAAGGTGACTTGAATGACTTGCCTTTTGTTTTTGCCCCATTTTTTCATGAGCCTGAACTCAAGATCTAGACTTTTTCTATGTACACAAAAGGCCTATTTATCTCAAATATTGTTCAAAAATCTGTCTGAATCTGTGTTAGTGAGCACTTCTCTTTTGCTGAGATAATCCATCCACCTCACATGTGTGGCATTTCAAGATGCTGATTAGACAGCATGATTTATTGCACAGGTGTGCATTAGGCTGGCCACAATAAAAGGCCACACTAAAATGTGCAGTTTTATCACAAATGGATGGATTATCTCGGCAAAGGAGAAATACTCACTAACACAGATTTAGACAGATTTTGTGAACAATATTTGAGAGAAATAGGCTTTTTGTGTAAATAGAAAAAGTCTTAGATCTTGAGTTCAGCTCATGAAAAATGGGGAAAAAAATAATGTGTTGTGTTTATAATTTTGTTCAGTATATATAATCTATCTATAGATCTATTATATATATATATATATTTATACAACAGTTCGTTTTGGTTCTCAAATCTGATTGGTTGAGAACTGTGAGATATTGTACTGGTATCGCTACAGGAACCCCTTTCACAATTTTGTATCACTCCGCTTGTTCTTGCCGGGTCTATGTTTTTTTTTAAATTATTCACTGAGCTAATCGTAGAGTAAATTAGTTAATATAAGAAGAAACGTCTAACTTTGCGGTCTCTCTCTCTCTCATTTAGATGCACGTCCTGCCACATTGTTTCTCTCTTATAACCTAATTATTTCTCACTAATAACCTAACTGAACAGCACATGGCCTTGATACGAATTCTAAAAGTGAGGTATGTTTAACTGTCAACTTGAGCTTTGAATCCATGGCGAAAGAAAGTAGTTCCGCACAAAAGAGGATTTTATTTAGGCACATCCATTGTTTCTTGTTAATACACACGTCTCCGTCGAACTGTTGGATAATAAACGCAATATCACTTGAGTGATAACCGGCTCTAATATCTCGCTGTGATTGCCCTGCGGCCCTCGTGCCTCGGCCTAATCACAGCCAGCGGATATAGACCGGTATCGCTCGCGTACTCGAGTGATATATACATATATATATATATAATATATATATACACAGTGGTGTGAAAATGTGTTGGCCCCCTTCCCCTGGTTTTTACATTTTTTTGCATATTTGTCACACTTAAAAAGATTCAGATCATCAAACACAGTTTAATATTACACAAAGATAATGCAAGTAAATACAAAATGCAGTTTTTAAATGATGATTTATTTTATTAGGGGAAAAAAGCTGTTCAAACCTGCCTGGCACTACGTGAAAAGTAATTGCCCCTAAATCTAATAACTGATTGTGCCACACTTTGCAGCAACGACTGCAATCAAGCGTTTGTGATAACTGGCAATGAGTCTTTCACATCGCTGTGGAGAATTTTGGCCCACTCTTCTTTGCAGAACTACGTTAGTTCAGCCACACTGGAGGGTTTTCGAGCATGAATGGACAGTTTAAGCATCTCAATCGGATTTAAGTCCGGACTTTGATTTTGCCACTCCAAAACCTTAATTTTGTTTCTCTTGAGCCATTCAGAGGTGGACTTGCTGGTGTGTTTGGGATCATTGTCCTGCTACATAACTCAAGTGCGCTTGAGCTTGAGGTCACAAACTGATGGCCGGACATTCTCCTTCAGGATTTTCTGATAGAGTGCAGAATTCATGGTTCCGTCAATTATGGCAAGTCGTCCAGGTCCTGAAGCTGCAAAGCAGCCCCAGACCATCACACTACCACCACCATATTTTACTGTTTTTATGATGTTCTTTTTCTGAAATGCAGTGCTATTTTTACGCTAGACATAATGGGACACACACCTTCCATAAAGTTCAACTTTTGTCTCATCAGTCTAAAGAATATTTGCTCAAAAGTCTTGGGGATAATCAATATATTTTTTGGCAAATGAGAGACGAGTCTTTGTGTTCTTTTTGGTCAGCAGTGGCTTTTGCCTTGGAACTCTCCCATGGATGCCGTTTTTGCCCAGTCTCTTTCTTATTGTTGAATCATGAACACTGACCTTAATTGAGGCAAGTGAGGCCTGCAGTTCTTTAGATGTTGTTCTGGGTTCTTTTATGACCTCTTGGATGAGTCGTCGTTGTGCTCTTTGTGTAATTTTGGTTGGCCGGCAACTCCTTTGAAGGTTCACCATTGTTCCAAGTTTTTTTCAATTTGTGGATAATGGCTCTGACCGGGGTTTGTTGGAGTCCCAAAGCCTTAGAAATGGCTTTACAATCCTTTCCAGACTGATACATATCAACTGTTTTTATTCTCATCTGTTCTTGAATTTCTTTAGATCGCGGCATGATGTGTTGCTGTTTCAGCATGCTTCACTTTGTCAGACAGGTTCTATTTAAGTGATTTCTTGATTCAACAGGTCTGGCAGTAATCAGGCCTGGGTGTGGCTAGTGAAATTTAAAGAATGTGGTTAATTGCAGTTCTTTCATGATTTAACAGAAGGGGGCAATTAATTTTTCACGTAGGGCCACGTAGGTTTGGACAGCTTTTTTCCTTTAATAAATGAAATCATCATTTAAAAACTGCATTTTGTATTTACTTGCATTATCTTTGTGTAATATTTAAATTAGTTTGACGATCTGAAACATTAAAGTGTGACAAACATGCAAAAAAATAAGAAATCAGGAAGGGGGCCAACACTTTTTCACACCACTGTATATATATATTTTTTTTTTTCAAAAGCATTGCAAAATTATTTTTCTGACACTGTCAGAACTTCATTGGAGGTAAAGGTTCATTGAAAACACAACTGAAAACTGAGTGAATGTCACACTCAGCATGTTATACTTGGCAAAATCATACTTGTGCAGTCAGCTTAATGCAATGGGAACAGTAACATAAGTTAAAAGATATTCTCAAACTTTCATGACTCAAATATAGATTCAACCGATTGAATTTGATGGAATTTCCCCCCATTTTCTTTTCAAGGATGCGGCTTTTGAGCCTTTCGTTCTCAATTAGACGCTCCTCAGTGTGTCCTCTTGGCTTTCCTTCGCTTTGCGATAAATATGGGCAACATTTACAGCGTAACCAATACAGGCTGGGGCACTGAAGTGGAGAGATGAGGAAGAGGAGGAGGAGGTGTGGAGGGGGAGGATGGCAACACTGTTCTGCCAAGGGAAGCGTTCAATTTCTTGCCTCATTTACAGCAGGTGTGTACAGGTAGAGGCACACACACACACACAGTAGGAGTCAACAAATACTCAAGCATCTGTTCACCAAACAACAGTCTTTTCAAGGACACCAGGATCTAAAAAAACTAGAGGCACTTCAGAAGATTCCCAACCCTAAATCTGTGGGAAAAATTAACATCACCAGAATCCTCTTGTTAACTAGAATGCAGTTTCACTCCAGAATCCATTATTGTGTGATTTCAGTTGCATTTTGTGATGAGACGAACAGCATGACAAGTCGTGTTCTCGCATGGTATGCTGTTCATTGCCCGTCCAACCATATAGGAGACCTGGTGCAGATTTGATGCTTCACTCATTTCACTGAGAAACGATTGTCTTCCAGGGAATCTCGTTGGGATGAGGGTCACGCATGTTGGCGATCTCCCTGTTCCGCAATCCTGAAATGCCACTTGAAATTGCTTGCCAACATTCCATCAACTTTAGACAGATGTTCCCAGAATGGCTGATTATGGTCAAGTGGACGTGCTATGAGACAAGAGTTTCGACTGACATGATACATTCGTGACACATACCCAAGGAGAAAGACGTTGCAATTTCATACTTGAAATTGAGCACACAGTCCTCCATGGAATGGAAATTTTGTACGAGTCCAAATGCCAGGAACCAAAAATCATGACTGTGATTGTATGAATACCAGATTGTATCCATCTGATAAGCGTGAAAGTGCATTTGGCATTGTGTGTGTTTACATTTGTTGAGTTGTAGGATAACTGTTTGAATGGAATGGGTTCAAATGTTTGTCTACAAAAAGTTGTTCAGACATGGCCAGAATATACATCTATTAACATAAATGTTAATATCATTTTAGACCCTTGAGGAAAAACCACATTTATCATTTTATTAATTTTTGCTGACAACCCATTTGAAGTCAGCATGAAGCAGCATCGGCAGAACACTTTACTTCCATTTTGATTTTTGCGAGAAAAGGCACATTTGTTTTTAGAGCAATTGCAAAGTTTTTTTTTCATCACTATGTGCCTTTAGGGGCACCGTATAGGTCAAATATTATCAGTATTGTAAACATGTCACATTTTGAGGAAATTCATCTTGAATATACTGTATGCATGTGATTTGTGGAGCTTGCCGATTGAAGCTACAAAATATGTGCACCACAAAATCCATGCAAGACTTTAAAATGTTAAAGTGTACAGTGTTTAAACAGTTTAAAGCGACAGTGTAAGGAAATATCCAGAGGCGGACAAAGTACACAACTCCATTACTTGAGTGAAAGTACAGATACTGCTGGTCAAATATTACTCCATTACAAGTAAAAGTTGTAAAGACAGATTTTTACTTAAGTAAAAGTACAGAAGTACTTGCTTTTAAAAGTACTTAAGTACCAAAAGTAAATTTCCTTTTTTGTGTCAATGCACTGTTTTATTATTGTTGTACGTAATACTTGCAATACTTCTGAAGAAACTTACAATACATTACACCTGCTGAAATCACTGACTAGCTTGTAGTATCTTTGGTATAAAGAGCTTTTAGAATGTTAAAAAACTATGGGGGGGGGAAAAAAAAGTATTATGTACACCCCTACCCACCCCCACAAAAGCAGTATGGTATTGATCTCACACAGCTCTGACCATCTGGTGTAGCCTTTCATCCACATTTGAACAGAGTGGACCGTGAAATTGCTGTAAATACAGACTGATAAAAAATCAAACCTGCTTTAAAACCCAGCAACACAACTGTAGCTGTATAACTTTACAACAGCAACACTGCTTTAACAAAAAATCAAAACAGCAAAACAGCAAGACTTATTTGACATAAAAAAAATGCTGTCTAATCGCTCTCGCTGTACTTTGATGTCACACACAGAACAGTCTGTGCAGTGCTGCTTCAGTCAAAAACCTTTTGTGTTTTATTAGGAGATGCACAACAGTTCTTTTGTGGCTTTATAGGTAATATTTTCACCCGCACAATTTAGCAAAATAAGACAATATGGTGTCTACGTATAAACCCCAATATTAACTTCTTATTATTGAATGTTGTAAATAAATATCACATTTGGAACTGGTCAGTGCTCAAAAAAATGCTGGGAAATCACTTCATGTAGCCCCAAGAGTGATTACTGATAAACTGTCTGAAAAAAATCACCCACTGACTTTCAAAGCTGCTAACGACTTTCTACTTTGAGGATCTTGATAGAAATGTAGTGGAGTGAAAAGTACAATATTTGTCTTTCAAATGTAGTGAAGTTAAAGTCATACGTTTCCAGAAAAAATATTACTCAAGTAAAGTATAGATACTCAAAAAGTGTACTTAAGTACAATACTCAAGTAAATGTACTTAGTTACTGTCCGCCTCTGGAAATATCATATCTAATGTTCATAATTTAGAGGTATATAATCAGGCCTATAAGGCAAGGTATTTATTACGCTACATTGAAAACATAATCAAAATTTCATAATAAATGCATGACGCCCCTGAAGGTACAAGTAATGAGAGTAAATAGGCTTAATTTTGATTTCATGTTGACTTGAAAGGAATTGCTTGTATAAAGCTTTGATGCAACAGCACCCATATCTGACATTGCACATATCCTCCATTATTCTGACATCAATTCATCTTCTATAAACCTTTGACAGCTATTTTCAACATTATTTCAACCCCCTCAGCAAAAGTAACTGACTTGACGTCAAAGGCGAGCAGTCTGACTAAGATGCATTATCCCTCCTGCGATATTATAGATTGTTTAAATAGCCTCCTAAAAACAAAATTGATCCACTATTATCAATGTCACTCACTGGGTGAGATAACGTACAGCAGCTCTCCATCGAAGGGGAAAAACCGCTATTGATTACAAGACATCTTTTTAATAAACACGTATCTCCTTATGGATTTCAGACAGGCCCGGCTGGTAATGGCATTCACGACCTATAAACTGTGCCGAAGATAAATGAACAGCCTCAAGGGGTTGTTGCTGTGATGTGTGTGAGGAGTTTGTCGCAAACTTCAGAGTAGGCGGCTGGCAACAACTAGCTCTTATGACAATCGGAGTGATCGAACAGTATCAATCGGCAAACTCGGGCGTGCAGCCAACCAGGAGTGTTTTTCAATGTAAGAAGCGTTTGAAGAAGGTGAGCCTGGAAAAGACAGTAAGGTAGGAGTGATGTAGCTCAAGGGAGGGAGTGCTCAGTTAACGGATGACAGCACAAGGACCCAATCTTAAAGTCGAGAAAAAAATGACCTTCGAGGGACAGCAAGCAAGCTGCTGTTGCTTATTCTGTGTGGATTTTTCATGTACAGAAGTTGCAGCTTGTTCACAAGTTTTATAAAATGTGAAGAGATTGGAACAAAATTGACAGATGACAAAAGTTGTTTTTCCAGAAGCAGCTGCATGAACTGTTTCTTCAAAGTGTACAGCCTTTGAAAACATTTGAGCACTCAGAGAACTCAAAACAAGAAAAGTAAAAAAAGATAAAACTGTAGCATAAGAAAACTATACAAATGAAAGAATGTCTGATTCAGTCTTTGCCCGACGTTTCTGGCATCCAGTCATTTTCTGTCCTCACTGAAAGAAAAATCCTTCATGATGCAATCTAACAAAATCACAGCCAACTTATCTGATGTTTAATACACATGTGGAGTGGGGTTTTGAACCAATGAGGTTTAGCAGTGGGTGTGGCCACTCCTTGACAGAAATAGTTTTGTCTGGATAACCTAAAACAAATAAATACAAATTAAAAAAACATTAATTAATATTTGTGATGAATATTTGCTTACAAAAAATAATTTATGCATAAACTTAAAGGTCAAATTATGTGATGTTGTAATAGACTTGAGGGCCTACTATGATATCTTTACTCCATTTACTTTCTTTTTTCAGCATGTATTTGTGTGTTGCACTATTTTTTTATATTTATAATAGTTTAACAAAACTGCTTCACTTTTTGTTTATATTTACTATGTAATAAAATATTTTACCAAACTCTTTTTTTTTTCTTTTAATAGGGCTCTTTGTTTTCAGATAATATATCAATCATTGTATGCATGTTCCATTTGATGTGGATTAAAAAAAAATGCCATTGATCGATTTATGGTCCAAAGGAGCGACAAAACAGCAATGCTTGTCTAAACTAAACGGCACACACCAGTATTTACATGAGCCCACTGGACAGCACTGAAAGAATTGATTTTGCGAACCAGTGAAAGCACAGTGTAGATCAATTTGGGCAACGCAGCGTTGCATGCTCTGACTGGGTATTAATGTGTAAACACAGTCTGTTACGGCTATGTAAGTGAACGTAAACAGATGGGGGGAAATAATGTCAGAATGTGGGATCTGTGCATTAGACCTTGCAGTGTAAATGCAGCCAACGTGAAGGGGTCAGTTTTCTGTGAACTTCCTTTCCAGTGTTACGACAACAAAAGCACAGCGAACCCAAATTTAGTTTCCTTTATGATTCATGATTTCACCGCCGCATGTTGAAGAGCTCATCCATCCCCGGCGTCTGCTCTGAACGATCGCAACCCCTCGTTCCCTATGACAACAGACACCTGAACAGATGGATGGCGCCACAGACAGACTGGGCCCACTCTTACCACGTTCTTAAGTACACTGAGAATCACTGACAGAGAGAATGATGGAGCACCTGGCGTGGGAGAGAGACCTTCTGTTATGCCACTGTAAATTGGCTTGACAAGAAAAACGTTTCGCCTCTCAATGTCAGCCATTTGCATGCCGGCGTAAACGGAACTGCAGCCCGGCAGGTGCGGCGCAGGAAAAGGAAAACTGATCCGCTGAACACATTTCCCTCATTAAGCAAGCTGCCCCGAGGCCGTCAATTACACTTTTTCCGTTTTAACGGCTGCAGAGAGCCAAGCTGGAAATTGCCAGTATGTACTGGAGAAAGTTCCTGCTAGTAATGAATAAAGGAACATTTAACTGGATTTTATGTTCTCAGAAGAAATGCTTGTCTGTGCAAAACTTGTCATCTTGATTCTGGGCTAATCTATGTGGTTGCTAAGGTGTTGATAAATGGTTTCTAGGGTGTTTTGTGCAGTTGTCTGGGAGTTGTTAGACGGTTGTTAAGTTGTAGGTGGTAGCTAGGTCATTTCTAGGTTGTTAGGCACGGCATGTATTTTTTAGAGTGTTTTAAGGTGGTATTAGATGGTTGCTAAGGGTGTTTTGTGGTTGTTAGTATGGTTTCTAGGGTGTTTGCAGGCAGCTGATACAGTGTTCTATTGAGTTGTATTGGATGGCTATTAGTGTTCGTAGAAAGTTGCTAGGATATTCTGGTAATGTAGTTGTTTGGATGTTATTGGTTGTTGCTAAGGTGTTTATATATGATTTCTAAGGTGTTTTTGGTAGTTTTCTGGTAGTTGTTTGACAGTTGCTATGTTGTAGGAGGTAGCTATGTCATTTCTAGGCTGTTTTTAGATGGTTGCTAGGGTGTTCTGTGGTTGTTACGGTGATTTCTAGAGTGTTTGCAGGCAGTTGATACAGTGTTGGCTGTACTGGATGGCTTCTAGTGTTCTTAGATGGTTGCTAGGGTATTTTGGTAGTACTGCAGTTGTTTGGATGTTCTGGGTTGTTGCTAAGGTGTTGTTATATGGTTTCTAGGGTGTTTTGGTTTTTTAAGCTGTTAGACAGTTGGGGATTGCAAGGTCATTTCTAGGTTGTTACAGTATAAGCAAGGTGGTTTATATTGAAATGGTGGATAAGATGTTCTAAGGCTTTAGAGTAGGTGGTTGCTAGGGTGGTTTCTAGAGTGTTGCTAGCCAGTTGTTACGGTGTTGTAGGTGGTTGCTATGATGTACTGGATTGTTTCTTAGATGGTTGATAGAATATTCTGACACTGAATATTCTTGCTATGGTGTTCTGAGTTGTTGTTAGAGTGTTTCTAGGTATTTGCTAGAGTGTTCTATGTGCTTTCTAAGTTGTTAATATATGGTTTATAGGGTGTTTTAGACAGTTGCTGGGTGTTTTAGCTGTTGTATGTGGTTGCTAGGTCATGTCTAGGTTGTTATAGGCTATATGGTTTATATTGTGAATTTAGGTGGTGGCTAAGATGTTGTCAGACGGTTGCTTGTGTGTTCAGTGATTGGTGGGGCAGTATTAAGTGTGTTGCTAGGAAGTTGATTCAGTGCTAGGATGCACTGGATGGTTGCTAGTGTTCTTAGATGGCTGCTAGGATTTTCTGGAAATGTAGTTGCTAGGGTGTTCTGGGGTGTTGCTAGAGTGTTTCAAGGCAGTGCTTTGAAAGTTCTAAATCAGTGCTAAGGTGTTGATATATGGTGTCCAGGGAGTTTTGCTTTGAGAGTGGTTGTGGTTAAAAGTGGTTGCTAGGTCATTTCTAGGTTGTTATAGGTGATTTATACTGTGGCTTTAAGTGGTGGCTAAGATGTTTTAAGGTGTTGTTACAGGAGATGGTTGCTAGGGTGTTCTGCGGTTGTTAAGGTGGTTTCTAGGGTGATGCTAGGCAGTTGATACAGTGTTCTAGGTGGTTGTTAGGATATTACTAGGTGGTTGCTTTGATGTACTGGATAGTTGCTACTGTTCTTAGACAGTTGCTATGATATTCTGGTATTTTAGGTAGTGGCTAAGATGTTGTATGGTGTTGTTAGGTGGTTGCTAAGATGTTCAGTGGTTGTAATGTACTGGATGGTTGCTGGAATATTCTGGTACTGTAGTTGCTAGGGTGCTCTGAATGGTCCCTAAGCTGTTGATATGTGGTATCTAGGGTGTTTTGTGCAGCTGCCTGGGAATTGTTAGACCGCTGCTCATTTTATTGGTTGCTAGGTCATTTGTAGGTTGTTACAGGCTATGTGGTTTATACTGTGCTTTTAGGTGGTGGTGTAAGATGTTGTAAGGTGTTGTCAGACGGTTGCTAGTGTGTTCAGTGATTGGTAGGGCAGTATTAAGTGTGTTGCTAGGCAGTTGATACAGTGTTCTCTGTGGTTGCTAGGGCTTTGCTAGAATGTACTGGATGGTTGCTAGTGTTCTTAGAAAGTTGTTAATATAATCTGGTACTGAAGTTGCTAGAGTCTTATGAGTAATTGCAAGAGTGTTTCGAGGTATTTTCTAGCGTGTTCTGAGTGGTTACTAAGGTGTTTATATATGATACCTAGGGTGTTTTGTACACTTACCTGGGAAGTGTTAGACAGTTGGTAAGTTGAAAGTGGTTGCTAAGTCATTTCTAGGTTGTTATAGGCAAGGTGATTTATAGTGTAGCTTTAAGTGGTGGCTAAGATGTTTTAAGGTGTTGTTTTAGTGGATGGCTGCTAAGGTGTTCTGTGGTTGTTAGGGTGGTTTCTATGGTGTTGCTAGGCAGTTTTTACAGTGTTCTAGGTGGTTGCTGTGATGTACTGGATTGTTGGTAGTGTTCCTAGATGTTTGCTAGGATATTCTGGTACTTTAGGTGGTGGCTAAGATGTTGTATGGTTTTGTTAGGTGGTTAGTAGGGTGTTCAGTGGTTTTAAAGGTGATATCAAGTGTGTTGCTATGCATTGATACAGTGTTATGTGGTTGTTATGGCAGTATAGAACATACTGATGGGTTGTTAAAGGGATAGTTCACCCAAAAATGAAAATTTGATGTTTATCTGCTTACTCCCAGGGCATCCAAGATGTAGGTGAATCTTTAGTAGAACACAAACGAAGATTTTTAACTCAAACTGTTGCAGTCTGTCAGTCTTATAATGTAAGTGGATGGGAATCATGGCTTTGAGAGTCATAAAACTTACACAAACAAAACCAAATTAAACCCGGCGGCTCGTAATGATACATTGATGTGTAAAGACACGAAACGATCGGTCTGTGCAAGAAACTGAACAGTATTTATATCGTTTTTTACGTCTGATGCACTGCAATGTCTGCACTGTCCTGAGAGATAGGTGGTGGTAATGCACTTATAAGTCTGTGATTCGCCGTAAAGCAAGAAGAAGAAGAAGAAGACATGTCACGTGCCGGCTGTCGAGGACGCGCTCAGGATGCGCTCAGGACAGTTCAGACATTGCAGTGTATCAGAGGTTTTATCAATTTATGGCTTACATAAATTTCTACATATGCCATGTCATGACAGAGCATCATTAAACTAGCATCTAACAATGGACAAAAGTGTTTTCTTTTCTTTCTCTAACCTATGGTTCTGTAACCATAAAGGTTGCTGTGTAATTTTCCCCCTGACTAAGCATTTAAAGAATTTAGGCGAAGCATTTAAATAATCCTGTGAATGCACTTAAAGAATGCAGAATCGAATCGTTCATTGAATCGAATGTAATTGTGAATCGAATCAAATCGTTCTGAATTCGCAAAAATTGTTCTTGAATCGAATCGAAAACCTATGAATCGTGAATCAAATCGATTCGCTGTCTATCCAAAGATTCACAGCCCTAGTCCTAAGACATTTTAGGCTGTTGCTAGGCTGTTCAGTGGTTGTTAGAGTAGTTTCAGGCAGTGTTATCTGGGAGTTATTAGACGGTTGCTAAAGTAAGTTGTAGGTTGATGCTAGGCTGTGTCTCGGTTGGTATAGGTGTGGTTTATAGGGTGTTTTTAGGTGGTGGCTAGGATGTTAAGGTATTGTTAGAGTGGTTTCTGATATGTTGCTAGGCAGCTGATGCAGTGTTTACAGTGGCTTGCTAGGGAAAATCTAGGCTACAGTGAATAGTTTCTAGGGTATTCCGGTACTATGGTTGCTAGGGTGTTCTGGGTTGTTTCGAGAGTGTTTCTGGGATGTTCTGAGTAGTTGCTAATATGCTGACACATGGTTTCTGGTGTTTTGAGTAGTTACATGGTAGTTGTTAGAGAGTTTGGGTGTGACTATGCAATTTCTAGGGTATGTTTGGTTGTTTATGAATTATGGTTGCTAGAGCATCGCCAGATTTTTTTTCACTTGTTGAAATCTTTTCCAGCAGTTTCCAAGGACATTAAAAAATGGAAGCTTGTTTTCAATGTTTCCTTTGCCAAATTAATTTAGCCAAAAAGGAAGAACTTTATTAAACTTTTTTTTTAAAGCACACAAGATTACAACTTATCATTTCAAACTTTTCTGAAAAATCATTTTGGCTCTCAACTAAGCAATTACCAGCTCACATGATTTGGCCTTTAGGGCCCTGAACAAAAACTTGGGAGCCAATTTTAACTTCTAACTTGAATGAAAAGACCAAAAAGTGTTTCAAAAGGAAGTTAGTTCAAATTTTAAACTCTGCACTAAAACAGATGAGTCATCTTACAGCTCCATCTGTTTCTCACAGTTTTATGTTCTCATTATCTGACAGTTGGACACAGAAGGTGGCCAACAGGTCACACTCTTTTAGTTCTCCATCCCTCCATCACCTTCAGTTTTTTTTCATCTTATAATGTTCCTCTCCGAGCTTCCTTAACTGCTCTGCAGCCTGCGAAAATGAGTAACGGGGAGAAAAAGACAGAAAAGAAACAGAGAAGATTCTGAATGAGTGAACAATTAACACATACTGTACATTACAGCATGTCTCTTCTGCTAACCAAGGCTGCATTTAGTTTATCAAAAATAAAGCCAAAATAGCAATATTGTGAAATATCATTACAATGTACAATCTCTCTATTCTTGGATGAATAGAAATGTCAAAAGAACTAAATTTATTTGAAATATAATTGTCTTTGTTACAATATAAATGTCTTTAATGTCACTTTTGATCACTTTAATACATTCCTACTGAATAAAAGTAATATTTTTGTCAATCAATCAATCAATCAATCAATCTTACTTAATGATTCCAATCCTAAACAGTAATGCAGTTTCAAATATAAAATTAAAAAAAGTAATTAAAAATATTATTTGTTAAAGTACTGAATTCATTGAATTTTCCTAAAATGCATTAAATATAAACTTTTTTATTTTGTAAATAACATTTACTAAAATCTATAATATCTAGATTCCATTGTAACAAAATGACCCAAAAACAATGTCAACGTGCCTACACAGAAACTTCGAAGACTTTGTATGATAAACCTGTGCTGAGAAATATTTCCTGGAGTAAAAAGTGTGACAACTAGCGCCAGTCTTCCTTACACAGTTCTCCAGAAGCGCTTGGACCAAATAAACATCCACACAATTTGCTGGGATAGAGACATAAATTTGAAAAATAAAGCTGTAGCAAAAAGGCAGATTGCTGTGAAAGCACATTCTGAAAAACACACAGTGTGACCCAGACCCTCCAGCGACGGCAGACTCTGCATTCATGTCTAGCGCTCACAGCAGAGGAACCACCAGTCGCCCACTCTCTCCTGAGATAAGTCCCTGCAGGGGTGTGATTAAACGTCCTAGCGGCTGCGTCACTTCCTGATCCAATCTCTCAGCCACAACACTCTTTAATTCCTCCTCAACCGCCGCTGCGGCACGGGCTGATGGAGGCTGCTGCCGCCGTTGAGTGAGAGGTCAGTCTCATAAACACTGGCAGCTGGGCTCGCCATAGGAGTGCCGCATACATAAAGCCATAATAAATGTTACAGCACATTAAATCACCCCAGAGGTTCAGCACGATATTCCAAACGAAAACCGTTCAGTCATGACGTTTGAGTGCCGGAGATAAAAAAGCGCCCATTGCATTACCCTTAGCGTCCCTGCTAAGAGTCAGTAATGCTTGGCAATAACCGGTATATGAATATGTGCTTGTGCATGCTAGGAACCAGTTGGAATTATGGCCATATAGTGAGTGGTGGCATACATGAGTGTGTTTTGACAGCAGTGGTGAAATCTGTCCTAATGAGACTATATGGCTGAAACAAAAAATAGAATACTGCCATCATTAAATTACCGCTCCAAGCTCATATGACGTGTTTTCTTTCATTAAACACAAAAGTAGATGACTGACCCTGCATACAGAGGAAGAGAAAATAAATCGCCATAATGGTAGTACATATGAGAAAAATTTTGTCATTGTTAACTAAAACTATTAAAAATTAGTAATTAAAATAAAGCTGAAATTAATTTAAATATAAATATTAGAAGAAAATAAATTAATTAAAATTAGAACTGTTGCTTAGGCAATGTACTGAAAAAAAAACGTTTAAATTGATGTACTGAAATAGATATAAATAAACGCTAAATAGAGATATTAATAAGTATTAAAACTTCAACTGAAATTAAAAAGAAAACTGAAATATAAAAATACATGCTAATTCAAAATATTAACAAATACAATGACAGTATATAAATGATACTAAAATAACACTGTATAAAACTCATGCACATTTTTCAGAAGTCACATAATGGCTTTGTGTAAAGAACAGATTCATTTTAATGTTAAATAACGTTTTAGTGTAACACAGAGGAAAGAAAATCATACGGGTTTAGAGCAAAAAGTTAAGAAACACAAAATATTCATATTTGGGTGACTATTCCTTTCAAATGTTTTGATTGATTGATTGATTGATTGCACTGTCATTTACAAACTGTCAAAAAGTCTGAGGATGGTCGATTGACCAGTTGACCAAAATGCACATACATTTTCATGAAAATACAAATATTTGCACCTACAAATAATTGTAAAATATAACACTATATTTTCTATCAAGTCTGCAGGTAACAGAATATGTTTCGGTCACACTTTAGTTTAGGGTGCAATTCTCACTATTAGCTAACTATTAACTACCACTTTTGCCTCAGTAGTAAGCTCCTAATTTGCTGCTTATTTATAGTTAGTAAGATAGTTGTTAAGTTTAGGTATGGGGTAGGAATAAGAGTGTAAAATATCTCAAATATGGTCATGCAGATTAATTCAGTAATATGTGCCTAATAAATATTAAACCGACATATATGCTAGTAATATGCATGCTAATAAGCAACTAGGTTTTAGTGAGAATTGGTGCTACCAACATTTCAAAGCATTTTATTTCATCAGTGGCTCAAGCTAAAATTTCTCTATGTCTGTCAGTAATAGACCACTTCCAAATCAATGTCTGACACTTCAGAAGGAAGCTACAATTTCATTGTCAAAGACACTACTGTTTCTCTGAGCAGCCGGCCAACACGAGGAACCAGTCATCATAGTTTGGTTGATGGCCAAATTAAAACAGTAAGGAAAAGTACTTCCACAACACATTTCATCATCTCATTGACTTGAATCTCTTTTTCCCAAAAATACTAATGCAGAACTTGGTGTAGCAATATCGATATAGTTTTATGAGGTAAAATATATCACAAATATCATTTGCCCCGACTACTGAATCACAGCTAGGACTAATAATTGAGACAAACTGTACCTTCACTGGCTTGTAAAATGGGGTCTGGTCACTTTAGTGTGCTCAAATGCTAACTTGGCTTTGAACTCGCTACCAACTCAGCAGACAGAGGTCAGGTCGACAGATAACCAAGCCCAATTTATCGCAGTCCAAACCATTCTCACTCGTTTAGCTCTGAGAAAAACAGATGTCCTGGTTTAGGGCTGATAACGCTCACCGCCTGCTGATAAATTTTACATTCAGGTGGACAAGCTGGGGGGAAATGGGTTTGCGAGGAGTGTGAAAAGGGCTTGGATCGTTGTCGGGAGGGGGGCGCTGATTGGACCCGAGTCGATGCGACGGACAGAGTCACAGCGTGACGGATCAGCGTTGACAGCCAGTGTCCTGACAACCTCCGGATGGAAGGCCGTAATTTGATCAAGCTATCAATCAATACATCCAGATGGGCATCAGTCAAGAGCGTAACGCGCTGCACACTTCGTAGATCTAGACGAGAAACTGAGTAACTGAGACGAGAAAAAGGAGACAGGAAAATAGGGTACTTGGTTTCTGCTCGGCTCCCTTTCCCTCGCTTGACAGCATCAAACCGAGCAGGGTCACCCTGGCCTGGGTGTGCCTGACAGAAACACTTAGACGGAGGAAGTAAGTCCCACATGACTGGACACATTAATGAAGCAGGTGAGGTGGGTGAGGAAGTGCTGGAAATATGAGTCATTGTGGATTAAACTAACTTCCAATGATACTGAGGACAGTAGCTCAGTACCACTGCAAGAGTCACAAACTGTTAAGCGTGACATTATAACAGTGCTTTAGGACTCCTTTGTTGAACGCTGGCAGAAAACAACAAAAGTCACCTCACTAACCAATTATTTTAAAATCTGACAGCAGCGGTTGTCAGGAAAGCCGCTTCTGAAGGCATTTCTAACCAGTGGTTTTGAAGAAACGGGGCAGAATAATGTTAGGTCATGAAATCCCAGAATAAAAAAGGAGGTTATCTACAACATGGGTGTTGAACTAGGAATAATTGGGGAGCTAAGCTTAGTGGAAACTCTGAATGTAGTGGAAAGATAGATAAAAACACTCCTGAGTCAGGAGAAGAATACAGTTTAGAGGTCTGCATGGGTGTTAAACTCAAGCCCAAATCCAGCCTGTAAACTAAAACCTGTGATCTGAACGATACTGTCAAATTTGATGACTTTTTAGAGAGCCAACAGCCTGCTAAGAGTTGTTAAAATACGTATTATTGTCACACCTCATGGACCTGTTTTGTTGTGTTTTCTTCCCCCATGTGCGCTGTTTGACCTAGTTTCTGTCTCCGTTTGAATATGTCATTTGGTTCAGGTGTGTCTGGTTAATTATCCTCATTTGTGACCCTGGAGCACAAAGCCAGTCATAAGTAGCACGGGTATATTTGTAGCAATAGCCAAAAATACATTGTATGGGTCAAAATTATTGATTTTTCTTTTATGCCAAAAATCATTAGGATATTATGTAAAGATCATGTTCCATGAAAATATTTTGTAAATTTCCTACCGTAAATAGATCAAAAGTAAATTTTTGATTAGTAATATGCATTGCTAAGGACTTCATTTGGACAACTTTAAAGGCGATTTTCTCAGTATTTAGATTTTTTGCACCCTCAGATTCCAGATTTTCAAATAGTTGTATCTCAGCCAAATATTGTCCTATCCTAACAAAGCTTATTTATTCAGCTTTCAAATGATGTATAAATCTAAATAAAAAACGGACCCTTATGACTGGTTTTGTGGTCCAGGGTCATATTTGCTCCACTATATTAGTTGTGTTCTGTTCTCTGTTTGTGGTCCGGTCTACTATGTCCCTACGTGTGTCTCCTGCCTGTTCTGTCCTGGATTTAGCCTTGTGTGGATTTATTAAAGACTATTTGCATTCATCTTCATCTTCTTCGTGCGTTTATCTCACCGTAGCGTGACAGAAGACCAGACCTAAAAGTCCCATGAGTTTTGTTTTTCGTTTTTGAAAGTTTTTATTTTTGTTTTGTTGAGGGAGCACGCCGCGAGATTCACTGCTCTGGCTCGGAGGAGCCAGGATATCGAAGATTTTGCAAGGGACTTCAGCTGTTCCGCCGTCACTACCGCCTTTGACGACAAGACACTGAAGTTCCTGTTCAGGTTCGGGGCTAACTGCCACCACCCCGACGACCTCCCAGACACCACAGGACAGAACTGGAGGGAGGCGATAGTTCGGTGTCTGGAGAGCGTCCAGTCCTGATCTAGAACGCCGCTCGACCCAGAGCCCAGTCCACTATCACCCCGCTGTGTGGAGCAATAGCCTGAGCCCACCACTGACGGAGAGCCAGAGCCCGTCGCGACAGCGCTGAGGATCACCCCGGAGCTAGAGCCCAACACGTCAGACCAGGTGCGAGAGCTGGCTACAGTGCTTGCCACGGGGGAGAGCGTCACGGACAGCGAGAGTGCGGCGGGAAGCTCCGCCCACTGCACCATGGCTGAGGGTGAGCCGAGCTCAGTGGAATATGATATGTATATATATACTGTATGCAGACATGCCCGCTCTTCTCTCGCCTTCGTCTGAACTCTCTGTCTGCCCTGAAATGTCTGCCAATCTCAAACTGTCTATCTGTCCTGAAATGACCACGGAGGTCGTTCCCCTGTCACTGGCGCGCTTGGTGTTGGGAGTGGCCTTGTGGTGTGTGTGGGCAGCACACATCGTCTCTAATCCCCCTGAGCATCCTGAACTCCTGTCCAGCCTCCCTCTCCCACCACTTCTATACCAGTCCTCACCATTGCCTCCGCTGTCTCCTGGCAGCCCCTCTGCTCACCCTCATCCCTTGTCTCCGCCTCCAGCCTCTGAGTCCTGGACTCCGCCTCGGCCCGTCGACCTAGCAGCTCCACCATGGCTCCTAGCTCCCTCCTCTCCATCGAGGCCCATCAGTCCACTAGCTCCGCCGGGCTCCCTCGTCCCTCTGGTTATGCCTTGGTCTGTCATCGACCATCCGCCGCCTCGGGACTCCACTCCTCCGGCTACACCTCATCCCTCCAGCTCTGTCAGGCTCCTCCTTCCCTGCAGCTCCACCTTCTGGATCCCCGCCTCCGCCTCGGTCGCCGGAGACATCTGCTTCACCTTGGCCCTCCGGATTCTCTGTCGCCCTGGCTCTTCTGGATCCTCCCTCTGTTATCACCAACCTGGACTCTGCTGGTTGTCCTCATCCCGGTCACCCGGCCACCTCCTGAACCTCCTCCTGCCTGCCTTCCTGCCGGCCCTTTGCCATCACCTGTCACCATCCCACATCCACTCCTTTATCCTCCTCCTACGTCCCCCTCCGTCCTCACTTTATCGCTGTGGCGCGAGGGTCGCGCCTTTGGGAGGGGTGCGAACTGTCACCTCATGGCCTGTTTTGTTTGTTTTCTTCCCCAATGTGCTCTGTTTGACCTGAGTTTCTGTCCTCCGTTTGATTATTCATTTGGTCGGTGTTCTCGGTAATTCTCCTCATTTGCTCCACTATATTATTGTGTTCTGTTCCTTGTTTGTGGTCCGGTCTCTACATCCTAAGTGTGTCCCTGCCTGGTCCTGGTCCTGGATTACCCTTATGGGGATTATTAAATACTTTTTATATGTTATATTATATAGATATAATCTTCTAAATAATTTAATTTATATTAATTCAATTATTATTGTTGTTGTTCTAATGCATTTATTCTCTCTTTAAATGTTTTGGTCACACTTTATTTTAAAGTCCAGTTCTAGCTATTAACAAACCATTAACTATTTGCCTCAATCAACTCCTAATTTGCTGCTTATTAATAGTTAGTAAGATAACTGTTAAGTTTAGGTATTGAGTAGGATTATGGATGTAGAATATGATCATGCAGAATATGTGCTTTATAAGTAGTAAACAGCCAATATGTTAGTAATAGCCATGCTAATAAGCAACTAGTTAATAGTGTGAACTGGTCCCTATACTAATGTGTTACCGATTATTTTTGTGTTTGGGGGTGTGATAGAATCAGTTTTATCAAAACTAGCTAAAACCAATACCAAAGACTAAAATATGTTTTTGTAAAATCACTGTCGTTTTTTGTACATGTTTAAAAGAAAGCATACCTGTTCAGGTGTAAGATCCCTCTGTTCATTAGCTAGCATCTCATATCCAACCATGAACTTGCGGATGGTAGCGGATCGCAGTAGAGGAGGATAGTAGTGAGCATGAAGCTGCCAATGGCTCATGTCTTCCTGTAGATGACTTCCTGTCGGGGCCCCTGGAGAGCAAACCACAACTGTGAGCACACATACTGTACTATAGTCGGACGATATTAACAGAATAACCATTTCTAGATTCAATTTAATTTAATACTTTAAATAACATATTCCCAACCCAATTTTCATCCATAATGTGACATATTTCCAAATGGAACTGGATATTTTTGTATTTTATCCATGATGAATGGATTGGATGGTGAAAAGAAAATTGTTACACACCTGAATGAAACCAGGAATGAAAGCAATAGATTGTGAGGAGGATGAAAATGTAGTTCAAGGAAACAAGTCATTTATGAACTTATACCTGCAGGGCAATAAGCTAACACACAATATATAGAGATAAAAGTTCAAGTCACCCTCAAAAGCATCAATCCTATAACTATATAATTATATACTATTATTGCTGTAACCCTGTCATTAATGTTACTATTCACACAAAAGTTCACACACAAATGAAAAATCATACTCATGTTCTCACCCTCATGTTATTTCAAACAAAACTAACTAAATAAATAAATACAGGGGAAAAAATAGGAAATGATGGAAGGAAAGGAAAGGACATAATGTGTGGCCAAGTATGGTCTCCCATACTTGGAATTTGTGCTCTGCATTTAACCCATCCAAGTGCACACACACAGCAGTGAGTAGTGAACAAACACACACACACCGAGAACACACACCCGGAGCAGTGGGCAGCCAATGCTGCGGTGCCTGGGGAGCAGTGCCTTGCTCAAGGGTCTCACCTCAGTCGTGGTATTGAAGGTGGAGAGCGTTGGTCATTCACTCCCCCCACCTACAATCCCTGCCAGACCTGAGACTCGAACCCGCAACCTTCATGTTACATGTCCGACTCTCTATCAATTAGGCCACGACTGCCCCAGTCGTGATACATAATAGATACATAAATCTATTATGATACATAATCATACATAATAGATACAAAATAGATACATAAATGTAAAAAAAAATGTCTACATGTGTTTTTGTCCATAATCTGAAAGTAATTGGGGCTAAAAATAACTTTCATTGTATGCAGAAAAACTGTTGAGATTTTTGATAAACTATCCAAAATTGCCTAAATTACTGCTTAAACCAGTAAAATATTCTACAATAACAGCCTAAAACAATGGCTAAATAGCTGCCATTTCAGAGTTGGACCGAGCTTACAAAGACAAACGTTTGTTTTCTAAATAAACACTTTGTGGCGAATCGTGCAAAATAAGACCAACAACACTTATTAAGAAAGTAACAGTGTCAAGTTTAATTTCACACTGACCACAAGAATGATGTCAAGACCTCTGATCTTTGCAAAGAAATGAAAGTTCAGTCAATCCCATTAAGACGTTCAGACGCAGCACGCGATGGCTCATTAAGTTTACTACGTGTTTCATTTTCAGCAACAGATCAGATAGAGCAAAAAATGCTTGCTGTCCCGATGGAGGACATTCTCAGAACCCTTCAAAAAAGTCAAATGGTTGCACGATTCGGTCTGATCAAACTGACTTGGCATCCATCTGTCTTATAAGTGTCTGCGGCTACATCAAAGCTGAATACGCTGAACAGAGCAAACCGCAGCACTGGGCCTCAGCTAAAACCGTAATTAAAAACCCAGCCAGCGTACAGTAAGAAGGCTTGCGAACGTTCAGATGCCAGTGGCATGCGAGACATCTCTCGTAAGGTTTCACGGTGCATATTAAGTTATAAAATGGCTGTGAGAACCAGCGGTTTGGCCGTCCGCCCAATCCCAGATCCACCGCTCTTATCCCCATGTAATGAATGAAAAGCGTATCATGCAAGTTAAATCAGATTCATCCTGACCGCTCCAGTGAAACGGCTGTTCATTTCCTTTGCTGGTATTTTCTCCACTGCCTCATGCTGGCTGGATGTTACTGGGTTTGGATCGGGTCTCTCTTCCCAGCACTCACATGCTCACACGTCTCTTTCTGGCCCATCTTGGGTTTCTCCTCCATTTTGTTGACTTTGCTGGCTTACATGTGGCTCTGGGCTCTCAGGGGTTAGTTACTTCAATGCAGTGTGAAAGTATGTAGAGAGCGCTGGCTTCAGGCCATTTTTGTCCCGCGCCAGTGAAAATAATGTAAGGCTCAGATTCTCCAATACTGTACTTATTGTAAACAGCCTGAACGTGTAGAAACACTTGGCACAATGGCCAACAATATCAAGTTTGGTGATCTGAGCTCAATAAGACATTCCACTTCTATTTAACAGTTACAGTGATGTCATCTTTCCTCATAACATTGTGAATGTTGCATGGAATCTGGGTCATTCGTATGCCTTGCTTTGAACAAGACCTTCGTGTAACATTATTAAGATTCATGAATATTGCTGAATATTAACGAAACCGCCAACTAAAGGCTATGCACTCAGAAACCCAAGTCTAATCAAATATCAATAAAAATCAATTAAAAGATACTGCAAATTAGTGCATGGAGTGGCACTGCATACATTCCATAGTACTAATAATTACTAATGAACAGTAATAAATATATATTATATATTATATATATATCTATATATATATATATATAGATAGATATATAATATATATATTAATGCTACGCACATTACATTACACTATTTCCACAAAATATGCAGTTTACTTAATTGCCCGGCTAGGGGGGATGTTGTCACAAACTATATGGGGTAAGGGGGTAACACACAAAATATCAGCAAAAAATATAGTATTTGTCTAATGTTTTTTATTGTCTTAATGACTTTTGTTCTCTACACAGTACCTAATTTATGTATCATAGTATACAGAATATATAGAATAACATACATGGCAACCTCATCTGACGCTTATGAAAAATATCCTCGTCCTCAGAACACAGTACAAACTTTTGGTTAAAAAAAATATATATGGCACCTGCCTGAATATATCCCAGTGTAGTTTTATTGTGTTTACAGCTATTAAAAATATATATGATGATATTGACATTTTTGTTCAGAGGTGGAAAGCCTCACAAAAATGTCCTTATCTGAACTCAGAGTCTGAAACAAACATACAAAACCACTGTGCAGTTGAACTTTTGACTCAAAATATTAAAGTTACTGATTTATAGATTCTTCTAGCAGCTTCCCCATGTGAAAACTAGCCCTGATTTTTTTTTCTTCTACAATTTGGAAGAAAAACACACACACAAAAACACTTCCTTCTCATAACCACCAATTAAAATCAAGTCTGAAGCACTACTAATTCGGGTTGCCTCATTAGTGGTGACAATAGTGCATCAAAACAGAGCAGACTCTGCTATCTTCTTGCTAATATTAAAAGCAAAGAAGACCAGACGTTTGCCCTTAATAAAAATAAGAGCAGTAAATACAGTGAATCTCAACCAGAATTCAAAGGCTTCAAAAGGATTTTTAGGAAATAACAACTTAAAATTTCAGGTGGTTTCTCACACTATCATATGGCTTTAGAAGTCATATACAATAAATATATACACTACCTTTTGGAGCTGGACAGCCCCGGCACTCATTTATTAAACTAAATAACTAATTTCATGCCCCACAGGGAAAAAATAAAAAAATAAAAAATCAGGTTTTGAACGACATGAGGGTGAGTAAACGATTAGTATGCTTGCAGATCTTAGATTTAGTCCATTGTCAATTGACTAGCCTATTTTTGCTTTAACTGAAATATGTTCTTTCTGTGATGAATAGGATTAGCTGAATAATAAGGCAAGCTGAATTCAAGGTATGCTTTTAGAGCTTTTATTCAATTAAAGTTTTCACATTTCCTATCCACAAAGGTATGAGCTATGTTTACTTGTTTGAAAAGGCTGAAGCTATCTAATAATTCCTAATTTGCACCGGCGTGCAGAAATGTCCATAAAACAAACAATATATGAGAGTAAAAGCAGGATTTCAGTGCCGAGAAGTTCCACTAGTTAGGGTGACTGGCTGGTAATTTTCTCTTTGCAGTCTGAATAATGTGCCATGACTGTTTATCCTGTTTCTCCACCTAAATGTATGAATCCATAAAAGAGGCCTCCAACATACTGATTCAATTATTCAATGTGAAATGCATTTCATTTCTTGCTGAAAAAGAGGAGTTGTTTATTATATCAAGTGTGAATGATGAATAAATTGCGGATAGCTGTGGTCTCCAACAGCCTTGAGTGATGAAGCTAAAACCTGTTCAACATGCTAGACGTGTCTGAACAGACTGAATGCCACCTGGTCAGACGCTCTAGCTGATCTCGCAGATCTCACAATAAATCAGTAAATAATGACAAAATGTACATTTTTAGGTGAACTATCACTTTAAGGCCTGTTCACACTAAAGGTGTGACCACGTTTACCACTGTTCGGCAAATTTGACTTTTGACTTTTCAGACTAAAACACACATTTCGCATGCCATCATTGAGACAACAGCCTGTTTTTTTTCTCCATCACATTGGGAATAAAGTAGCGCAACCAATAATATCCATGATTTTAGTCACATGACTAGAGCTATCACAAACAGTGCTGGGTAGATTACTTGCAAACTGTAGTCCGTTACTGATTCCAACTAATAATTTATTGCTATTGTGTGAATTATAAGTAATCATGTAATCAATAAAAAGTAACTGTAATCTGATTACCAGCATTTTAAACGGTAATATCATCTCATTACAAGTCCTTGATTTTTGGAATCTGATTATGTAATCCAGATTACATGTAATACGTTACTACCCAGCACTGATGACAAACTAGTGGAGCTCACAAACTGTTTTTCAGAGAACAGCTCATCTAGGCAACACACTTGTTTTATTAAGCAGATTTTACCTATATTTACAAAAGTAAAACTTATAAACCAAAGAAAGTCAGAATCAGAGGGTGGTATCAGCGAAAGCGGCTCATTAACGGAGAAGTCGCCATGCTGCTAACTCACAACAGTGCTGCGCACTAATTAGCCCGCTAACGCTACCTCCCCGGCTCATCAGAACGCCTTTGTGCCTTCAGTGACAAAAAAAACTAATATTTTCTTTCCCCAAACTAATGAGCTCCATTGGAAACGGAATAACAAGCTTTTCACGGGATGCCATGTGTAATAGCGTCCGTTATTATATGTGACTTTCCCCTCTTCTGAACGAGAAATGAAAGTCGAGGTCTCCTAAAACTAAAACACTTGAAAGTGATGCTTGACTATTGCAGCTGCAGAACAGGATCTTATGTCCTGCATTGGCTTTTGGAGTGAAATATGAGCTGGACAACTTGCACACATCACTCCCTGTTATTTTCTGACTGGGTTTTCTATTACGGAGAGGAGAGAAACATATTATACTCTCAGCTCTCTTCATGAGTTATCAGTCTCATGAAGAGAGCTCTCACTCTCTGTAGGAGGTACTGAACAATCCTTGAGTCAATCTGAAACTCCTGTCCATCATATACTAGATGTTCCTCACACACTGCTAGCATCAGGAGGTCAGGACAGCTGGACTTTCATTAAGAGCTGCCACTGCTGAAATCTCCTGTGCTCATGCGAACAATGACACATCTGAGTACAGAACATTTACCAGATTCAGCAATTAACATAACTAATGACTAAAGTGTTGTTTTCTAAGGAAAATATAAATGGTAGACAGTGATATGAGTGTTAAAGGGGTCATGAACTGCCTGTACTGTTCTCTGAGGTCCACTTATAATGTTATCAAGATTTTACATCTAAAAACATCATAATTTAGATGTAATAAGCTATTTTCTGTTCTGTTTTAACCCCCCTCATCAGAACACTCTGTTTGAATAGGCGTGGTGGATTGTAGACTCGGAAGTAAACGCCCACTGCTTTGATTGGCTAATAGATGTGTATGTTTGACAGCCTAACGTTACATTCCTCTTAGACCACTGCTGTGATTTAGGTCAAAATCGTAAAAATAACTCGAGATATATTAAAGGTGGGGTAAGCGATTACTGGTAGCCAATGTTGACATTTGAAATCACCAAAACAAACACGCCCCTACCCCAAAAGGGTCTCGCCCCTATTCTGATAGCTCCGCCCCATACATACGTACGCAACCCAGGCAACGATTAGTTGCAAAACCAATGTTACATTGTGTCTACACCGGACGCAAGTGGTGCTCATTATAATCAGTGATGCTGTCTACACCATATATATATATATACATATCTATGGTCTACACTGGATGCGGCGCGGCGCGGCACGACACGACAAATCCCCGACAGAAAACTGCTGCTGCGTTCTATTTATGATGTATTGACACAAATTTCAAATGATTTTCAACGGTCGCTTTGTCGCGTCCAGTGTGCTAGACAGACTTTAGCTGTTGTAGACACGGTGTTACTCACCTATCGAGAAGAAACAAAGCAACCTCGGCATCCGATCGCAGGCCTTCCGCTCCTTGAGTTCTCTCCAGCGCTGGAAAGCTGATCCCATATTTACACGGGTCCTACTTCTTGCCTTAAGCCTTCTTTTGTTCCGCAGACGTTTTCCTCTTTTGTTTTTTATCTATCTTTCTGTCGCTCGGCTCGGACTGAACACTCTCTGCTCCACATCATGAGTAGACACGCCCCTTACTGCTGATTGGCTACACGTTTGTTTGCTAGTCGGCCCGAATCAGTTTTCTAAAGCGTTTTTGAAAAATTGCTTACCCCACCTTTAAGCGATCTGTAACAAGAGACAAAACAATAGTGTCCACATCATAAAAACAGTTCCTCAAGCTTGTGTGGTGCAGCATTGTCGGATCCCGCATATGCTGTTCTGTGTCAGCTGCACCACGCGGACACGTTTTCTACATTGTTTACGCTTTGATTTGAATAAAAACAACGTATCCGAGTATGCTGCTGCTGACACAGAACAGCATTAGCTGTTTACGTTTAGTGGATACTCTCCAAAATGGTGCCAGGATGACGCAGAGGAGACGAATTGCTGAATAAAGTAGTTATTTCTGTTTTCTCTGTGCACAAAAAATATTCTCGTAGCTTCGTAAAATTACGGTTGAACCCCTGATGTCACATGGATTATTTTACCGATCTCCTTGCTAGTTTCTGGACCTTGATCGTTAGTGGTTCAACGGATCACAAATCTCACGGTTCGGATCACATTGTGATTTTTGAACCACGGATCGGATCATTTTTCGGATCAGCAAGAAAAGAAAAATATTTCAATTTAACTTGCGTTTACCTGAATGATTGTCGAGATGGGTATTTTGTCATAACTTTATGTGTCTGTTCAGAGGACTCAGAAGAGGATTCCGTTCAGTGTTCGCGCGCCGTCTGAAACGCGTGCACGCTTCATGTGTGTGCGGCTGTGCACGTAGAGAACAGTGACTCGAGTACCGAATCGAGTTCATTTTCGCCTTCTCTCTCTGGAATTGTTTAAAATTCGCTTGCTTGTGTAAATACGAACAAATTATAAACTTATACTCTATTATGGTTAAATTTTGCAATTAATCCGCGGATCACATGCATGCCTAACCGTGGGGCTTGGTCCGTACGGATCACAGATCAACTACGATCCGTTTAACCACTATTGATCGTCGTAATTACATTGCTGTCTATGGAGAGTCAGAGAGATCTCGGAATGCATAAAAAATCATTTGTGTTCTGAAGATGAACGGAGGTCTTACGGGTTTGGAACGACATGAGGGCGAGTATTTAATGACAGATTTTTCATATTTGGGTGAACTATCCCTTTAAAACATTTTAAGTGTTTTTTTAACCCATTGCTATGTGGTTGCTAAGGTTTCTAAGTGGCTTTTATCCTGTTGCAATGTGGTTGCCAGGTTACTGCTATGCTGTTGCTAAGATATTCCAAGTGATTTTTAACCTGTTGCTTTGCTAGGGTTTTCTGAGTGTTTTTAGCATGTTGATGTGTGGTTGTTCGGGTACTGCTATGTGTCTGCTATGGTGTTTTGAGTGTTTTTTTGGGGGTGTTGCTATGAAGTTGCTAGGAAGTTATTATGCAGTTGCTAGGGTTTTCTGAGTGTGATTTATTTTATCATGTTAGTGGTTGCTATGCAGTTACTAAGTGTTCAGAGTAGCCCATTGCTGTGTAAGTGGTTGTGAGGATGTTTTAAGTGGTTGGTTGACTGTTACTAAGGTGTTCCTACCCTGCGGGAAAAAAAAAAAATATATGATCTTCTGCTCCCTCTTTCAATGCAAGTCATGGGATTGTTTTGGCTGTTTTATAGTCTACCCTGTAACCTTAGCAAGCACCTATAATGAATACAAATAAACGCGCTGTCTGTCTGTGCATCAAATCTGCTGTAACCTGATTTTTATCCAGACGTACTGAGAAAACAACTTTTCTAGCCTTAACTGTTCTGACTGTGGCTTGTAAACAGACCTAATGAAAATAGTTTGTTCCCAACTTAATCTGAGGCTTCATACCCATGATGCAAAGCTTAGGAGAAATGCCAGTCCTCATCTCTAGGGCTTTTGTTGTGCAATTCTTTTTTTTTTACTCTGCATGGCATAGTTTTATCAAAACATTGAATTTTTAATGCAATCAGGCCACAATATTTTCAGGAAAAAGCTATTTGGAATATAGCAGGGTCAAAAGCATTTGAAGGAAGCATTACAATGAGGATTCATTTATGAATTATGCCTGGACTAACACTGTAGCTCCAAAATACACTGTGAAGACAGGATAATATAGTTCTTTCAAAATGCTAGAGATTAAATAAATAGATATTTTGAGTATATACTTAAATGTTGCTTTCAGTATACATTCTTTGCTATCTACACCAGTTACCTTGCCCTTCCTGTTTACATGACACATGATTATTAGTATTTGACAAAAATACTTGGAAAAAAAAAACATTTAACCCTATATTATTAATCTTTTAATAACATAATATGATATGCTATATTATTACATTATGCAATTAATCTTTTAATACTATATTATTCCCAAACACATACATAAATGCCTAAATAGTAACACAATATTACACATTACTTTGAAAGTAACCCCAAAATGGACTCTGTTTTTTCCCCATCAGCATACAGTTGTGTAACTTGTCTAAACTGTTTCTGTTAGTTTCTGAAGACTCAAAAAATTGTGAAAATGAAACATTACAAGTATGTTTCAAGCCCATTGCTAATGAAGCCTTCAATGTCAAGCAGAATTCCTTCAGCCATTCGTTTCCCATGTTCTGTCAGCTCCTGTGAAGGGAAGCACTGAGAGCCAAACTTCTGCTCAGCCGTATCCTCCTCTCACACTCACTACTGTAATCTGCTCTCAGCTCCAATTCAGACTCAACATCTTCACTGAAAGGCACCTTGGAGAGACGCCATGTTTAGTTGGGTGTATGGCACATTAATGAACGAATGTGAGCCTTATAATATACAGATATATATAAGATACAATCAACACAGATTATTTCATCATGGGGGGGCACTGCCCCCACAGACGAGAGCCAATAATGATTTTGTCTGAGCTATAAGATTCACCCTCGGCTTCTGACAGCTGAAGTGGATCTAGTAAAATGTGCGATCGCATCGCCGATTACTCTTGAGAAACTTAAAGATGAAGTAGGCTACAGAAGGACAAATATCCAAACCTTTTCAGACTACTGCAGTTTGCACTCAAGCTGCCCATTGGTTCGGCTACATCAGAAAGTTTCTCAGTTATGAGGAGAATCTGGCTCCGATCTTCAGTGGCACAGGACAGATTCTCAGATCTTTCTTTACTGCACATAGAGAACGATTTGACTGAAAAACTATCAGAAGAGAAGAGATAGTAAAAGAAAGACAGTGGTCCCAATATCCCAGAGGTCCCCAACAACCGGGTCGCGACCCACTACCGGGCCGTGGAAGAATTGCTACCGGGTCGCAAGAACGTTCTGGGAAAAATGTGTATAGATATGACACTGTTATTTATTTATGTTAATGATTGTTATAATTATTCTGTATTTTCTTTGTATGCAATTGATATGGAGTAGCATTTACCATTTTCATGTTAAGTAAGTAATTAAAGATTGACGCTGATCTTTCACTATTAGGCTTTTAAAAAAACGGATCGCAGTTGATCCGTAACACGTACGGATGAGACCCTACCATTCGGCACACACATGGTTCGCAGATTAATTTGCCAATTTACACGTACAAGCAATTTTAAACCACAAGAAGAAGAAACGAAAGAGACCACAATTTGTTACTTAGGCGCTGTTCTCGCAACAATCACAGCGCGCACAAGAGACGTTGTGACGACTGGGGGCGGGGCCGAGAGCCGTGGGAACGGAGCAAGGCCGGTGGAGTAATTGATCATGAGCGACACCTTTAATTTTATTATTAAAGTTTTTTTAAATGTTCGCCGGTTCCCGCCTCCTTCTTCCCGTAACTACAAACTTTGTTACATTGGTGCCGAAACCCGGGAGGAAGGAGGGACACGCTGTCAGAGAGCCCTCGCTGCTGAGGAGATCGGGCAGCAGGAACAAGCAGAGAGACCACCGGTGGCTGCCGAGGCGTGGTCTGGAAAAACTAGGGAAGACGATGTGGGATGGAGAGGCTCGCTGGCTTGCCGCCCCGCCGCGCTCCTGGGTCGAGGAGGGTGGCTGCCGTCCGTGAGGGAGCGGAGGAGTCGGCCCCGTTCGCCAGGAGGCCGGAGCCTGCTGCCATCCGCCATGATTTGGGAGGAGCAGGGAACGGGGGAGGAGCTGCCGGCTGCCCTCAACAGGAGGAGCCATCGTCGTCCGCCAGGAGGCGGAGGAGCGGTGGGCCGTCCACCAACGATGTCCAGTACCATCGCATGGCACCGCGAGTGAGAGCCTCTCAGCCGGTTGAGGACCAAGTGGCAGTGTGTCCGGGAACCAGACCGATAATTTTTTTTTCTTTCTTTTCGTCTCTCCCCTCTCTCGTATCTGTCTCTCTTCATCCTTCCGTCTCCTTTTCTCTCGCTTCATCTGTCTGTCCTTACCCCCAGGTATGCCGCGGCCACTGTGATCGGCTTCCCCGGAGGGGGGAGGGGGGAGTAGAGCGCAGTCTCGGGAGTACCCCCCGGCCTGCGAGGGGCGATGGGGGAATGTGACGAGTGGGGGCGGGGGCCGAGAGCCGTGGGAACGAAGGTGAGGCCAGTGGAGTATTGAATAATGTCGACACCTGGGACTCACCGGTTTCGAGTCCCACTGATGAGCTCCGGAATGTACAAGGAGAGTTACAACAGTGAAAGACGAAGAGGACCAGGCCTATACTTTATTTTGTGTTATTGGTTCTGTTTGTGAACGACAGTCGTCCACGAGGGGCTTCGCGCTATTTTGGTTTTGTTTAATTTTATTATTAAACGTTTTCTTCTTTAAATGGTCGCCGCCCCTCCTTCCTTCTTCCCCAACCTACGAACGTGTACCGCCGTGTTTTTCAGACAGTGCGGACAATACCGAGTTGCGTTATACATCCACATAAAATTAGCTATGTCAAAAACCTTCACGGCATTGGCATTCTCCCCCTGTGCTTTAAAATTATTTTTTTTCCTTGCTTATCCAAAAAATTGTCCCACTCCTCTGGACAAAAAAAAACACAATGATAATTCAAAACCACAACTAATGCTATTATAATTCTAATATAATTAGCTAATAATATATATATATACTATATATATATATCTATATATATATATATATATATACTACCCTGCTATATGAATATATATATATTATATTTATTTTATTTTTTTTAACCAGTACTTAACCATTAGTATTGGTTTTTCCCCTACCCAGACTTTTTAACTCCAATAATATATTATAAAATTGTTAATTAATTAAAATTAGATTGTACTTGCCTTGGTTGTCCTATAAATACATTTCTAGTATATAATTTTTAATATTTATCAGAATATTTTTTATTAATCTTAAGATACATGAATATATTTTTTGAATATTAATTTATGTTTATATTATATCAATATAAAATATTAATACAACGTATCAGAAAATGTTAAGATCAGAAATGTTATTAACTTGAAGCCTACAGTAATCAAAAATGAGGTTGATCAAGGCCATGATCAAATCTTTAGTCCAGGAGATGAAATAAATGTTTTAATAGATGAACTATAGTTTGAGGAAATTCAAGTAGTCAAGAATAATGCTAGACTGAAGAATCACCAATATATGATGGAACTCTAGCGTTATGTTGGAGATTGCAGAGATGCATTTGTAAAATATATACAAGTCATTGGGCTCAATTTAGCAGAACTATTATGGAGGCAGATGCATGGTGACAAACATGATTCAGACTGAAGCAAAGTAGAGTACGATTAATATGTGGATGAATTACAGAACAAAACAGAACAAAACAACAGTCTCAGATGAACAGAAAAATTAAATGTTTCAGAGCTCAAACATGCACAGAGAAATCTGCAGTCTGTCCTGGTGTTTAAGTGTTTCTCTGATAGAATAGGCCTAATATCTGTGTAAGAATGATTTAATATGCCTGGCTGCTTATTCAGACAAGCCTGACCACGGCATATTAGGGACGATGCCATCACTTTTATGAGGATAATTCATTTGTCGGGTATTAAATGGCCTGTGGAACCGAACGACGGAGGATAAGAGGCACAAGGTTATGGTGGGTAACTAAAGCGACCCTCTTCTGAAGATTTACTTCACCAGAGATTCAAAGAAGCAACTTTATGACAGAATAGAACTGAACACTTAAACCAGTCTGCACCACATAGTGTGTACTAAACACTAGGCCTTCGAGACAAATACTTCTTTAAAAGTTTCAAACTAGCTGTTGACAGAACAACAAATGAAATAGCTGTAGATCTGACAATTTTCATTCTCTGAAAGTGACCAGTGACACTTCTAGTTTTTAAATAGAAGGAAAGGCTTTGACAGCTTCTGCAGATGGTTTCTATGCTGTTGATAAACCAACAGTTAAGGCCAAGTACACACTACAGGAAAGAAGGTCGAAGCCCCGCACACATTTAAACATTCGGTTTCTTGTTCTCTGTCATGTTGACAGGTTCTGACTTTACACAACCAACCTCAGATATGTGTCAAATACAAGGTCATTCTCATCACCAACTGCAGCAAAGATCAGAAAATCATAACACAGACTTTGCCAACAAACAACATGGAGTACAAGCAAAGAAAAACCCGTTAATTGGTTAACGGAAAGCTACATAACATGAAAAACTATAACAGATGTAATGGGACATTTCATGTAATTTTACAGTAAAATACTTTTTTTTTTGCCATCTTACAATTTACAGTGAAAAACAGTAACTTAGCATTCCCAGAATTCTCTGTGTGACACTTTATATTTGATGGTATTTCATTGATTGTTTCGTGTTATAGTAGTTATATACATTTGGGTTTTATGTTACATCTTATGTTGTTAATTTAATGTTTATTGCACTATTTTACTGTAATAAACTTGTATATGTGCAAATATAAATAAATTATATGCGTGTTATTTTGATGGTGTTTTGTTAAAAACTACATCACATTAACAATTCTTCATTTATTTTGAATCGGACATAAAGTAACAGAATCATTTCCAGTGAGGAATCAGTAACGAATCAGTAACAACTTTATATGATTCACTTACTGAGTCTGATTATTGAGAAATGATTTACAAACGAAATTATCTGACAAAACCACATATGGACACAAAGTTGTCCCTAAAGAAACTCCATTTTTATTTAACTAACATTAAGCCATACTTTGACTTGGCCACACTTTTTGTTAACCTAGACAAGTCATTTGCAAAATCTAAATTACTTCTACACTCTTTAACATATTCTCATAATGCTTCTTTGAGGAGACAATGTTTAAAAAAAAAAAAAAAAATCAGCCTATAATGTCACTGGAAACAGTGTCGCTACATCTAGCAATTTTCCAACCTCCCAGTGAGGTTTCATTTTCAAATGCGACTAGTGACACATCAAGTTACTCATTGCATATTGAAGGAGAGGCTTGTGTAGGTGGTTCGACACTGCAGATAGATAAACCAATAAAGAAAGCAGATATAGAGAGAGAGAGTCATATAACCATGTGTCTGTGCCGTGTTTTTAGTCACTCGTCTGCCCAATCACATATTCTCACTAAAATGTCTGTTCAATTACTGCTGCCCTGTACCTTCATTACTGGCATTTCATTCCATGCAATAATAATCAGTTTACATTCTACAATCATGTGCAACAAATACAACCTTACAAAATAAACACTGTGCATGACAGTACCGTTATTAATATATATTTTTATATATATTTAATATTTCTTCACATTACACAACACATGACACAACAACACAACAACAATAAATAATAATAATAATTAAAGCTGCAAGTAGCGATGAAAGGGCCCTCGCACCCGGGCTCACCGCCACCCGGTGGCTTTAGGAAAACAGCTAACGGTGGGCAATATGCATTTAAAGTGATAAATATAGGAGGAATATGTCAAAGTCATTTATATGTGCCAAACTTCCTGCTGCCAGCTGATGGCGCTATGACCGTAACTGAATGTTGGCATGTAGATGTCCTCAGGCCAAGACTTTTATCAAACATGTGAAGTCTGGTGCAGAATGAACATGGTATGTTTGAGTTAATGTAACATGAAATGTGCTGTGCCAATGAGGTAGCGCAATAACATTTAGCTGAATTAAAAAAAAAAAAATTGGCATGTAAATTTTCAAGCCATGACTCTTAACCAACATGTGACGTTTGGGGCAGATCGGACGATTTCATGTTTAAGTTAGTGTGAAACAAGTCCAGTCCTGTTAGCCCAGGGTGGCTGTATAATTATAACTGAATATTGGCCTTTAGATGTGTTCAGGTCAGGACTCGTATAAAACGTGTGCAGTTTGGGGCAGATTGGGCATTGTTGCATGAGTTACCCAACCTCCTGTTTCCATGCTTAAATAGCATGCTTTAGCACTTAGCAAATGTTGCTAGCACATTTGAGCATGTTTATTGCATGTTTAGCACTCAGTGGCTTATTTTAATGTGTTGCTTATAGTCCATCACAGTGTTAAACATGTCACTTCTTGTTGACAGTAGGTGGCACTATGACTATAACTGAATCTTGGCATGTAGATGTGTTCAGGCCAGGACTCTTATCAAACATTTTAAGTTTGGGGCAGATTGGACACTGCATGCCTGAGTTACATCAACTTCCTGTTTCACTGCATTAAAGGGGTCATCGGATGCCCATTTTCCACAAGTTGATATGATTCTTTAGGGTCTTAATTAAAAGTCTATAACAATACTAATTTCTCAATGTTAGTGTAAAAAACACCCTTTTTACCCAGTCAAAATCAGCTCTGTTTTCAGCAAGCACGCCGTTCTAGTCCGTATTGCTTTAAATGCTAATGAGCTCTGCTCACCCCGCCCCTCTCTTCCATGGGGTGACGAGCAGACTGTAAACTTCAGCTGCGAAAATCCTCTGCATCTTCAGCGGCTCAGATGTTGGGAGTAAATGACGACTGCTATGTTCATTATTACATCCAGCAACAAAACACCTCAATCGCTTAATCGGAGACATTCTTGTCTTCCCCTGCACTGGAGTCGACACAATGATGGACAGCTCTCAGCTCACTCAGGGCGGGTCTTAAGGTAAGACAGACTTGTCAATCAACTACTGTGGGAGGGGCCTGTGCAGAACTACGTCATTCTGAAAGGAATCTCAGAACAGCCTGATTTGAGAAAGGGGATTTTAAAATAGGGATTTAAAAAAAAACACTGGGTGGAAGTTTGGAGAAGGGTATAACTGCAGCCTGGAGATCTCCAAATGGGGGCGGGAACTCCAAAACGGGGCGGGAGCTCCAAAATAGGGCGTGGCTTCCTCCCATTGACAGATAGGCACATGACACGCATGCGCAATTTTTCCCCCAATCCACTTCAGTGCAAACAGCTGATTCTAAAGATTTTATTGGCTGTATCAATTAAAGTGTTGATTTCCTACATAATGCTACAAAAAATGCTAACCCCTAAAACCTACCCCACACCTGACCCTAACATTAACCAGTGAAATGGACTGCACGGCGGGATTGGCGCTGAATAGCTGGTAAAGAAAGTTTTGCCGTTAGAGAGATAACGGTTAATAAATTATGCGGGATATGAGATCGTTTCCGTACCTCACACCGTCCTCCCCGGACATGGAACCTTTTTAGTTACAACCCGCGCCTAAACCCCCCCTAACCCTGCAATTTCGTGCTCCGATATGCCCCCGTTGCTTGGAACAAAGCGGTAGAGTAAAATCTTTCCCCTGTGCTGGGACGTCTCGCGGGAGAGCTCGTGGGTGATTCCCTTTTATATCATGAAGCAGAGGTTCAAACTCCAGTCCGAACATCACTGGCCACGAGCTTTGGGCTCTGCTCTCACGGATAATATTTACTTATATAGCATATTTTATTTTAGATTAACTAGAAACAATGTTTAATTTATAAAGTTTTATTTTGAAATGTAAGTCGATAACAATTGGCTGGAGCCAATGGTGAAAGTCTTTGCGTGAAGAGACCCCACCCCATTTTGGAGGTTCTGCCCACTTTTGGAGTTCACGCCCCATTTTGGAGATCTCCGGTCTGCAGTTATACCTACTTGGAAGTTTGGGGCAGTTCGGACATTGCTTGCCTGAGTTACAGCAACTTCCTGTTTCATGGTGAAACATCAAAATTTGTCAGGCCACCACAGACACGCCCTTCGACAAAAATTCAAGATCTTCGTAATTTAGCAGTGCAAAGGCCTTATGATTACACTCACCAAATCTGAAGATCCGATTAAAACTGTAGGAGGAGTTAGTCAAAGTACGAGGCCTGGAAATGTCCAAAACTTCACAAAAATCGTGCACACATGACATGGTCTTAGAAAATGTTTCATAAAATTCACAGTTTTAGAAAATGAAAATTTGAAATGAAGCATTAGTCGACTAGTGTGGCTTTAGCTTCATTGTGTTTCTAAAAGCGTATACCACAGCAACATATTTTTTATACATTTAAAAAATGTTTTTAATATTTTTATTTTAGTTTTTTATGTTTGAGATTATATATCTCTATTATCATAACAGTCAGATTAATTCTGATTCCTGAACAGTAGCCTTTGAAGTATCAGCTTTGTGAACATATGTTGATTAATGATTATGTATCTAGTCAGAAAGACTCATGAGCAACAACCTTTTTATTTTGGGTATGTCATTTATTTCTCCATCCCGAAAATGGGGGGTGACAGCAAAGGGGTTAAATACAGTCTACAGGCTTAAACTCTGACCTTGATAGCAGAATCTAAGGCTGAAATATACTAAAACAAATACTTCATATATGATATGAGTTATTTCCTTCCTTTTTTTTCTTGGAACTTAAGAATCAATATCTACAATTCCCCTGCATTTTGTCCACAGCACAATCAATAAAGAGCTTATCTATCTGTTGGCAATGACTGTGTTTGGTCTTTCAAGTGTAATATCAATACTACAATACAGTTCTGAATTCATCAATAAGGGCTTTGGAACCTTAAAGACAATAAAAAATGTAAAAGTTCTACACCCTTTATTTTAAATAACCTTGTCAAATAATATCTAACCCCAAAATTATCTTAAATAATATGCCTAAAGATCGGAATCCAGTATCTTCGTTCACTCATTTTTTTTAAAACTTTATTGAAAGTAGAAAAATGAGAAAACCGCTCCCTTTTCGTTTTTTTCCCCCCAAGAAACGAAAAACAAGAATTCAGCTTAAATATTCGTTTTTCGTTCATGGGTGCAAAAATGAATAAACAGCTTGAATATTCGATTTCTACCTGTGGGCGGGAATTAAACGTCCCTTTCTGCTTATTGGTCAGCCGAATATCAAACCGTGCCGTCATCAGTTCTTCCACAGTTCCACGAGGCAGAATAATAGTCCTCCACTGCTGCAAGTGTACGGTTTCTTAATGTGCTTATTGCAACTACATTTCATCTTTTTCTCATCAAACAACCAGATTAATGAATAGCCCGTACAATATACAGGGAAACACTGTAAAATATCTAACCAGACATTTCATGTAATTTTACAGTAAAATGCTGTTAATTTTACAGTTTTTAGAAGAATAACAAATCAATGTATAATATACAGTCAAACTGTAAACTGATATTCCCAGAATTCCCTGCATGACAATCCACATTTGAAAGTATTTTGTTTAAAAAATAATGTTTTTTTAATAGTTTTTGTTATTAGTTATGTATATTTGGGCTTTGTTACATCTTCTGTTGTTTAATGAAAGTTGAATGCATTATTTAAGTATCATGTGTGTTACCATGATGGTGTTTTGTGTTTGCATGAATGACTTTGTGCACCTTCTATATATTAGTATATATTTCTGCTTGTGGCGAAGCTACTTGTGTTGAGCTTTGATTCTTCATGTGGCTTTCTCTTTTACCACCTGCATTATTATGGTGGTTGTCAGTATGTTAAAGGTACAAAACAGATTTTAATAGCAGTGTGCATTGTTGAATTTACTGGTTTACATTCAAATTACAGTTTTATACTGTAAAATTTACATTTTTTGGCCGTAAATGTTTTTACAGTTTTTCTGTATTTTTTTACAAAATATTTCTGGCAACCACAGCTGCCAAACTTATTTTGTAAAAACTACAGAATTTTTTTACAGTGTAGGGGTAAAGTGCTCCCCTTGTTCTACGGCTTATTACCTTTCCTTTTTTCGAAACACCACACCCACCACACACACCCATTGTCTGCTCTCAACATTGCAGAGATGGCAGAGATGGTGACTTTCATCACCTTTTTTTTTATAATTGATGCAAATCTGTCGTAAAATACCTTGCATCTTGGCGGCGTATATTCCACGTTCTTAAGAGTCCCCATGAAATCAAAATTAAAGCTTTTTGGGTGTTGGTATCAATGTGTTAGTCTTAAGGTTATCTATAAGGCCGTGTGCTCCAAAACAGTGACAAAATTCGCATTTAGAAGATATAAGCATTCAAAGCTTGCAGTTTGTCACTTCCGCCAAAACGGCTCAATGTCAATGATTTTTTTGACGTCACATTGTACTTTATCTTCTCATCAAATCTTCTAACCAATCAAATGCTCTCTAGAAGCCGAAGCGCCCGCCCCCTACAAAATAGACGCTGAAGGTGTGGCTGAGATCGGTCGCCAAAAATTGTTTTTGACCAGTGGTAGTTTGCCTTACGTATGGCACGTATTGTACACTGTAGGCGATAGGAATGATTCGATATAGTGTAAATAGACTTTCGATTGGGGCAAATGAGGTCTGGTTTCACGTTGTGTCACGTCTGATCCGGACTTTGGTTCCGGTCCAGAGACGCGATCGCACGGAGCAGATCATTTGCGGGAGTCGGCATATATTAAACACTTTTAAAACTACACAGCCTCAGCATGATTATGATCACTATTTTGTTTTACTAAGAGTTTCATATTGAATCTAGGGGGCAATCTATTAGACTGTGGCTGTCAAATGTGGCTTTACCGAGCTCAACGGCGCTGACCCGTGCAGATATAAACAAAATGCTATTGGCTAATTTAAAAAGGGAGCGGGGCTGCTCGATATGTCCCGCCCTGTCTTCCTGTTTCAGTTTAAATTACGTCACCACATAGAATAAACGCTGCTGTTTCAAGGCACTTCAGGGGACCTTTAATGAATTCTGTGGGGTTTGGTGAGAAGGACAGATGTTCTTCTGATGTTCATGATGTTCAGTTTTTTTGGTTTACTTTTAAATAAAAACTACTTTGACATCAAGTTGAGTCTTCACCTGATGCAAAATTTGAAGTCAAACCAGTTCACAAACACTGATCCAGCAGAGCTTGACTATCTGTCTGGTTAGCAGACACACGAGAAAGGTCCTCTCCATCTTTCTCCAGCGCTCTAAAGGTTATCTGATGTCACGGGATGCTCTCTTATCTATCATCAGAGCATTTGTCCTTGACTTCAAATGGTTTCATTTATTTTCCATGTATGACCTCCATAGTCCACAGATCGACGCGCTTAAGGCATTCACAGCCAAATCCACAAAAATAAGTAATCTCTTTCAAGTTGCCAATCTTCTGTGCATCTCAAATGTCTGTTTCGCTCTTGAAAAACTTTTTAAGTGAATCTATAAATGCTGAATGCTTGTTTCTTAACAACACCGTACCCAGCAGATTCAGAAAAAATCAATTTAGCACAGAAATCCAACACCTTTTTAGCAAAGATCACTGCGTACACCAACCATTATATCTGCTCATCTTCAGAACTCTTTGTTCTTCCCACTGTAAAAGTTCTATTGCTTTGCTCTGCAATTGTTTAATGGACTGTCTCTGCTGATTCCACAGGCTCCATTACTGCCATTAAAATAATTGCAAAGCTCGACTACATTCACTCCTTTTGTTAAGGAGCAGGAGAGCGATTTGACAGACGACTGCTTCTCGCAATTATCAGCTGGAGATTAAAACTCACGTCGCTGATATCGCAGGAACAATCGTGGAAACGTTCTGTAGGTCCGAATCTGCCACTTCATGTTCGGTTGTTATTTTATATTTCATTTTTTTCTGTTGGGAGTGAGAATGAGGAGGAGGTTTAAGGGGGGGGGATCAGTGAGCTGGAGAATAAAATCAGAAAGCATGACGATTTCATTAAATTAGGTTCGTAAAGATGAAGGAAAGGGAGGCGAGAGATGATGTACGGTCTCACTATTGGCCGCTCTCGTGTGGCCCTTCAGCGTGTTATCGCACATCGCATATGACTTCAATTAAGCTCGCGAGTAGCACACCAAAATCTAATTTAGTCTAATATCTTGCAGTATTTGAGAGAATGAATGTATTATCAGATGTGTAATCTAGTATCTGATCACCGCTTGCTTTGGGACAATTAACAGGTAGCGCCAAACCTGACATAAATAAATGACAATAGTATAAAATCTATATATAATCTATCACTGGGTGTGTATTTGATATGTGTAATGGTATACAATATAACGTGACACAGTCATTTTTGCTGGAAATTCAACTAAATATTGGTGTCACTTTATATATATAGTGCATGACTTTCTATATAATGCATTACAAAAGTGCATTAAATATGCAATGTATTGCACCATATAATGCATTCTATGATCTTATGACTAATTGTAACCCACAGAAATAATACTTCATAATACTTATCTACTACTTGTAACACCTTTAGAAAGTATAATGTATTAACAAACAACCCATTTTAGATGTAACAAGGAATCTACAAATGTTATAATGCATTTTAACGTAAAAAGATATTATAATAGATACATTATGAATGATGTATTATACAGTATGTAAAAGCTTTTTTATAATCAAGTTGTAATCAAGTAGAATCAGTTCATTTAATTTAATTAACTAAAAACGATTGAATATTATACATTATTTAACACCTACAAATTTTAAAACAAAATGCTTAAAAGAGTAAAACATTATCTATATTAAGATATTAACTACTTATTTTCAAATGATGAAACTATGAATTGGATAATTGGACTTATTACTAAGTTTAATTAATAATTCAAATTAACATAGAATATATAGTTTTGATTAGATGAGTGGACATGGGTCAAAGACGTTAATATGTCCGCATCAAAATACATTTACAAAAGTGATTTTATGTCCATAGAAAGCACATTAAATGCAAGTAAAGTGTCTACTTTTAAGGTTTCAAATAAGTTTTTGAAGAATAAAAAGTCAAAATTTGGTTGAAATAATGTTACATTGTCATTCAGTGTAACACAATATTTATGTAAAAATTCAAAAGCCATGCTTAATCTGACGTGTACATATTAAAATATCTAAAATAATAAGTGAGCATATTACATTTTATTGTGTTTTAAATTAGTAAAAAAAATCGTACTGACAAATGGGCAAAACCTAGGATAGTGGCAAATGTAAAAAAAATTATAATAACAACAAATTAGTATTTGGAGTGAAAGTAATTCGTTTTTTAATATGTCATGAATTGATTTTTGTTGTAAATATGCCTGACAAGATTGTTACACTGAATGACATTTTAGCGTGTCTCTTCTGTAAATCAGGGGAAAAATGTATGATATTTATTTTTTTGCTCAGAAAAACAAAAACAAAAATACAATTACATGAAACAGAAAACTTTTTAATTTTTGGGGGGAAACAACAACAATTTAAAGCAGTATTGTTTTTATTCTTAAACCCTTTTTCGTCTTTGACCCACATACATAATATGTATGTAAATAATAATCATTTGTAATAATATTTATTTTTAGTCTTTTCAAAAGCATAACATATTATACTTAAAAATAAAAAACATTATATTTCTGACAACCCCATCAAATATATACAGTATTTAAATAAATATTTATTTACAAATTGTTATTATTATTATTTGGTTTCACCTGATGGAAAATCCGAAGCCGTTTTTTGTCAGAATTTGTATTCTGTGCATAAGATATTATGACTACAGCATAACAGTCTTTCCAATCCTTTTAGTTATATTAATCAATTACAGGGGGAGAGTCTTCATCTTGTAAAAAAAATGTTATAAAGGGTTTTCAAATTCTGAAATGACCCTTTCATTAAATATTGAATTTTCTTTCACTTATGAAATGATATCAGATATCCGCATTGAAGCTTTAAGCATGGTGGATTTCCAAGCTTTGGGCAGATTCAAATCCAACCACTAAAAGTTTGAAATATTTGACATTGTTATGTCAATTTCTGTCAACATAGTGATTCAAATACTTTGCAAATACAAGGGACTGCATGTGATTTGATTTGCTTGATGTACAACTTGAGTTACAAACAAAAGTCTCAAATCAGTAACGCATTATTAATATCTGACAGTGTAAAGCAGATTTAAAGTTGCGGACATGCATTGGGACCCATGCTAAACGATAGTTAGGAATCATTTGCAAAACATTAACGTTTAATACATCATGTTTAAGTAGTTATCCACATGATGAATTGTTCGGCATATGCGTTGCCGCTGCACAAACAATATTCATTTATATTTAATGACTGATCGCAGTTTATGGATCTCAGTTTGAGTTTCTCAAACAACTGTGCCATGTAATACACTTTGATAAATATTTATATGAAATCCATCAAGCAAATGTTCAATTTAAGAGATTAAAATACACTGGGGTATTATAAAGACAAATGAAATTCACAGAGAAATTAATAATCTTGTCTGCATTATTCAACCAACATATATAAAAAGCAAAGGCGACTACTGTATGGTCCATGAGTGGATAATTGAAAGCTGGCTGGGCTTATTGGGTGAGTTATAAATCAGATTTAATAATGCTCTCTAGGTCACAGACAGTGCTGAGTAAGGCTTTTACAGAGAGACTTATTGGCTGTGAGCGAGGGCAGTTTTCAGGTGTTGATATTGGACGGGACAGTCATACGGCGCTCTGCCCCGTTCAGCCAACAGAAGACGGGCCAAGAGCTCGAGTCCAGCCTCATTGCCATCGTTAGCACATTTTTCCACTCATATATCCTCTGACAACCCCGTCAAAGGACCTTAAAGATCCCTCACTAGGCCTTATTAAAAAGTCATAAAGAGTTGAGACTGGTGGATTTGAAATAAATTAATAAAACTAGACTTTTACACTTTCTTAAATACGACTGAGCAGCCCATAGAAAACGCACTACCGTGTGCAAGTCAACAGGAATGTTTAGCACTTTTTTTTTTTTACGTTTGTTCGTTAACCTGGCACACTGAAAACTATTTACTTTTTGAATTTGCTAGTAAACAGATAAGCAATACACACATAGTAACGCATTACGACATTTTGAAGTAGAAAAACTGAAATTGTATTTTCTAATGTACTTCTCAATGATCAGCCATGATCTTTATTTACTGTTTTTTTTTGTTTGTTTGTTTCAGTGCATGCAAAAATCATAATTGATTTTTAAAAATCAGTTTATAAAAAATTATGTACAAATGCAATAAAATAAAAAATGAATATTTTTAAATTGTAACATTATTTTAATAATTATAAGTCAATAATATATTCATATGTAATTAATAATAAACATGTTTGTCTTCATAATCATAAAATAAGCATGTACATTAATACAAATCATTATAATAATACAATAAAATAGGATTCAATTAATAAAATGTAAATTATTTCCGAAAAAGCAGCATCATTTGCGGTATCAATCATATAGATGAGTTATGTATACTGCAAAATAAAATAAAATGTATATTTATAAAATGATTGTTTTTCTCTTTTTCTCTTATTCTCAATTACAAATATCTAAACATTCAATCAATTTACATGAAAAGCAAAATTATTTCAGATATGTTTTGTTTTCAAAAAAAAAAAATGTATCAAAATTGAGTGACTTTATGCTTAAAACAAGGGAAAGAATAGAAGTCAAATAAAAAGGGGTTTATTTTTCTAACCCTACTGGCAGACTTTTGTTTTTCTTGTTTTAAGCATAAAGTCACTTAATTTTGTTACATTAATATAATTAGATGCATTAAAAAAAGACAAAAATACTAAGGAAGAAAATGATTTTTTGACGTGGACTTACTTTAGTCTGAGCAATAACACTAGTGAAGTTTATCTTACTAAACACTACTAAAATCTATTAACTTAAGTGAAGCTCTCAGTGCAGTTTTCAGTGTGTAATACAAAGGTGAATTCAGACTTCATTTGGATGCCTTTCTCTGTTTTTTTCAACTGAAATGGTTAGCATTCATTATTCATAACAAATGATATGGGTCAATGAAACATAAATGGGAGAGCAGGACAAGAAGGGTCTTTTTTGGACGCAACAGCCACATTAGGAAACGTCTGGGTCGAATTCAGTCAAAAGCATCTGGACTTGGTTTATCCGTTCGAATAAACCATGTCCAGATGCTTTTCAATCAATTCACAAAGACGCCTACAATGACCTGGGTGAAGGAAAACCTGTGCACACATATATTAAAGATAAAAGAGATGCTTTTTCCTCTATGAAAGAATAACAGCAATGTTCTCACCCAGGACTGGAACTGCTCACTATCTGAAGCTTCATTCACTGCCTGTCATACTATTATTTGGGCATTTAATACAAAGCTACGAGCAGATGAGGCCATAGTGTGTATGTGGAGATGTTGGATTGTATTCTAGACTCATATAAAAACGATATAATGAATAGCTGAGGATAACTGTTCTTCAGGGAGTTTAGCAGCTGTGGCCGAGAGGAAGATCTCAGTGGAGTCTGAACTGTATAAGAGTGTTTCTTCAACTATAAACTACTTTTAGCCCTGTGGACTTTTAGAAACTAAATTGTCTTAATGCATAAAACATAATTTCACTCTCACTTTAGTTTATTTGTCTAGTAAAAAGTCTCCATATGGGTCCATTACAACCGGGAAAAAGTGTAAAGTTAAAGAAATTAAACATCTAGTTAAAAATATATTTTTTAATGAATTTATTCATCAGAAAAACTGATCAAAAATGACAGTAAAGACATGTATAATGTTACAAAATATTTCTTTTTTGAATAAAAGCTGTTCTTCCAAACCGTTTACCTTTTAAGCAGCACAGCTCTTTTCAACTAACAATAATAATCAGAAATGTTTCTTGAGCAGCACATCAGCATATTAAAAATCATTTCTGAAGGATCATGTGACACCGACGACTGGAGTAATGAGGCTGAAAATTCAGCTTTATATCACAGGAATCAATTACAATGTAACAATATATTACAATAGAAACAAGTTATTTTAAAATGTAATAATATTTCATAAAATTACGTTTTTTTTGATCAATTAAATGCACCCTTGGTGAGCAGAAGACACTTTCAAAAGCATTAATACAATTTCACTGGCCCTAAAATTTTAAACAGTAGTGTGCAGTATATCATTTTCATCATTTAATGAATCTAAAAATGTCATTTAAAATGTCATTAAGTAAAACGTAATAGATTATTTTGATTTCATATTGAATGCATGTAAATGTACACATCTAAATCATTATTTATGGAAATAACACCATAAGCGAATGATGCAACACACTACATTATTAATAGTTAATATCTGTTTCACTTTTTGTTTACATTATTATTGTTAGTAATAATAATAGTTAGTTAGTAATAATAGTTAGTAATAGCTAAGTTTTAATTTGTAGAGCTTCATATTTTTATGACACATTTTCATATTTTAAGACTGAAAGTGAGGCGCTGGACCAAACTTATAACAATAAAATTTTTCCAAATCGTTTCAAAGAAAGAATCAAATTCATACAGGTTTGAAACAACATGACGGTAAAAAAAAAAAGAGATGACAAATTTTATTTTTAGGTGAACTATCTCTTTAAAATGGAGCAAACGATGATGTTAAAACGTAGGGAGGGGAAAAAAAAACATCCAGAAGCAGAAATAATATTTTTTGGTATGACATTAAACATAAAAATGTGTAGTTCAGTGCCAAGGTGTTAATCAGAACAAACTCAAGCTAGTCATTACCTGAGCTTTTCCTTCTTCTCACACTATTTTCATGCTAAACTTTTTTGCAGAAATATTTTAATTAAAAGCCTAAATTCAGACTCTCTAAAACTAATGTGCTTCATATTTCTAGCACAGCAAATGGTTGTCAAACTGCACATTAAATGAATGGTCCTGTGTGTGAGGTCTCAGACCGTATTAACAAAGTCCTTTTACATATTCACTGATGGCAGAAGCATCTCGTTATCTATCTTCCCTTTAAAATTTGCACATCGCTAATTGTAACAGCGCGGTGGAAGCTCAGTGGAACGCTTGGCAAATGCGAGCCGAATGAAGCGAATGAATCATTTACATGATGGATGCTCTCGCTGCTGATGCACGCTGGGTAAAACAACAGCCGGGCACGTCAGTGATGTAATCAATCCAGCAGAGTGCCGGTGATTATATCATCATCAAATAATGAACATCTTGGGCATTAAGTGTACGTTACAATCCATGGAGGCGCAAGAGAAGATGGCAGAGAATCAGTTTCATTAAGTCGGTCCATGGAAACCGACGGTGGCTGAGTCAGTTCCAGGCAGAGCATGCTGGGAAAGGCTCGGCGCTATGCCATGCATTGCAATAGGTCAGAGATTTTGCTTACTGGCGACAGGTGTCAGATTTGTGGTCCGACACTAAAGCTGCCATTGACAGACTATGAGAATCATCTGAGTGTGCAGCGGTCACTCGGCTGAGGAGGCCATAACAAGATTGGAGATGAAATCGGGCTCTGCACCATGTCCCGTGGCAGACCCTCGGCCTCGGCGCTGAGAAGGGCATCCAGGGTCTAGAGCACAGCATAAGGTGTCAATCACTCTCT